>CM077162.1:157407914-157677555 GCA_039583875.1 Platanthera guangdongensis | reverse complement strand
CATTAAATTTCCAAACACTTCCTTCTTTCTCCTCACTTGCATAAAAATAATGCTATCAAAGAATTAATGGGCATTGTTTCAGATATTTTTGTTGAATTTTTTGAAGTGGAAGTGGGTGACCTGGGCTGTCTGGGAGGTCTGTCCGCGCGGCCTGTGTGGATGGGGGGGGCGGCCTGGCGGGTCTGGCATTGCTATTATTGACAGTTTCGGTGGTCAGACCGTGCAGTCTGTGCGGATTGAACTGGAGACTTGCTAGGTCGGCCAGTGTTCCGCGACGTGTTCCCCGGTTTGCTTTCAGGCGGATAGGACGGTTATCCGCCCAAGTTGTCGGTTTGTGCAGCTCGCTCTGGAGTTCGCCGGTATTGTGCGAACTGACTTTGTATTCGTTAGTGTTGTGCTCGCACCAGAGATATTTGTGGTGTGGACTTGGTCTGGATTTGGACCAAGTCCAGGTCGGCTTAGTCCGGAGGTCGCGCGGCCAGCGCGAGTTAGTTTCTTCATCAGCCTAGCTCGGCATCAGTCTGTTGTGTGTGACTTGTCTGTGAGCTCGCTTTCTGCGATTTGGAGCTGTCCGCAAGTGGGCGTACTGGGGTGGTACTCGCTGAGTCTGCCTGGTTGGTGTTCGTCTGGCTGGGCATGGCGGTCTCTCTTGGCTAAGTTGCAGCAGGCTGGTTTGTGTATCCGCAGTCTTTGTGGATACACTTGTTGTTCGCACTGGATAGGTAGATATCCTATAATCTATGGCGGTGATCACACTCATCTCCGCGCCTATAAATAGGACCCCCCCTGTCACATCAACAGTACTGAGTGAACAATATGTCAACTCGCGGAAAGTTGATGCGATTAGGGTTTTATATCCAGGTTTGAAGAGGTTTGACAGGTGTGTGTTGTGCAGGTTGTGCGGATAGCGCTGAGGAGCCAGGAATTTGGTTCTGACTGAATGCGGACTCTGAAGGTAACAGCCAGCGGTTTTCAGCAGGTTGTGGCCTATGACTAAGCGGTTTCTCTTCTGCAACTTATTCCCTGTTCAAATAAGCTATCTACCTCTGGGCGGCTTGTTCAGTTCGGTGGCAGCAGTCCGCGTGTTCTGGCGGTTAGGAGACCTCGTGGTCAGTCGGCCTATAGTTCAGAGGCTAGAGTTCTTCAACAGCACTGGAATAACGGGTACTCTGCGCGGATTGTTGCGGTCTTGCAACCAGGCAGCTTCAGCAGACACCTTAGCGTTTAGCAGCAGAACCGGTGGTTTCTTCTTAAGTCTGCGGTTTATCTTCATCTTATAATTTTCTTGATCCATCAGATGCATTGGAAATCATGTCTCGCCATGTATGTCTCGCTGTGTAAAGATATTTTTTAATTAGTACAAGTCTCTTGCTCTTCTTGTTGTGCTTTGGCTTTCTTGGGATCAGTGTGGTTTTGTGTTTATGCGCCTGGTGTCCCGGTTTTTGCTATCACAAATTTTTTCATGGTATCAGAGGAATCAATGGCTGAGCAGTGATCAACCGACTGTTATTTGTGTGCTTCTGAGAGTCTAAGTAACCAAAGTGTGTTCAATGGAAGAAAGTTATGCAAGAGGTCTTGAAATCAAACTCCTTACACTAAATAACTACAAGAAGTGGAAGTCGTGTATGCATAGTTATCTGTTGGGCGAGGACCTTTGGGAAGTCGTCGGAGGAGACGAAAGGCAGGAGGTTACTATTACTGCAGTTGCTGGTGCTGATGCGGTGAAAGCTTAGAGGAAGAATAATGCTAAAGCTGAGTTTGATCTCAAGCGGGTTATTTCACCAGAACTCTTTGACCACATTATTGGATGTGAGTCTGCTGCAAATATTTGGACTTCCCTTGATGGTTTGTTCAATAGAAAGAATGTAACTCGGCTACAGTTTCTTTAGAATGAGTTGTCAAGGGCAACTCAAGGTGATCAGCTCATTTCAACGTTCTTCTTGAAAATGAAGAACCTGTGCGTTGAGATTTCAACGCTGGATCCTAATGAGACTATTTCTGAGGAAAAGTTGAAGAGACACATAATCTGCGGCTTGCAGAAGGAATATGTGGACTTCATTACCTCAGTTTAAGTATGGGCCACTCATCCATCTTTGCTGGAATTGGAGAACCTACTGGCTTCGCAGGAGAGCTCGGCAAGGCAGATGGCTGAAGTCACAATCTCTAAAGTAGGCATTGAGGCACTTTTTTAGGGAAGAACAAGAAGTGGGAGAAGAATAAGTCTGATGCTGGTGAGGGACCTTCTACTTCATATCAGCAAGGGACAACATTGCTCCTAAGAGAGATTGGAATAAGAAGAAAGACTGGCTTAAGTGCTAAAAATGGAAGCAGCCAGGACACTTCGGGAGAGACTGCAAGGTCAATTTGTAGCCTAGGCATGTTGCAGACATGGAGGAAGCTGATTGCAGTGCTGAGGAAGCCGAATGGGGAGGTTCTTTCATGACGGGAACAAGTGTCCGGGCCTTGTCCACCGTCGACTACCAAGATGACTAGATCATGGACTCAGGGTGAGGTCACCACCTCACCGGAGATAAGTCAAAATTCTCCTCTCTGCGGGCATTCTCAGGTAACGAAGCTATCATAACTACTGATGATATTGTTCATGCAATAAAGAAAGAAGGTGTAGTATATTTGAGTAGTGATAATGGTCCACTCACGTTGAGGAGTGTCTGTCATGTACCGGGCATGAAGAAGAACCTCTTCTCTGTGACAAATACGGTAGATGCGGACTATCACGTTCTGTTTAGTCCAACAGAAGGGAAGGTTATCCGCAATATGTCAGCGGTTAAAGCTGACGTTGCTCATGTAGGGAGAAGGGTGAGGGACTTTTTGTGTTATCAACAAGCTCCTATGTTGATCTGATAATGGCCAACGATAGTGCTGTTATCTAGCATGAGTGGCTAGGACATGTTGGGATGGACAAGCTGAAAGCCATGACAGTAAAGAGCCTTGTGAAAGGCTTGCCTAAGTTATCATCGTTCGGCGACGGTCATGTCTGCACGGGATGTCAATATGGAAAGGCTCATCGCCTCCCATTTGACAAGTCGTTGACCAGGTGTAAAGCACTATTGGAGTGTACCCATGGTGATCTGATGGGGCCGACTGTCACAGCCAGTCTTGGAAGCAGCAGGTATATGTTGGTCCTGATTGATGACTACATGAGGTACACTTGGGTGTACTTCATGAAATAAAAGTCAGATGCCCTCCGTTTGTTTGTAGTGTTCAAGGAGATGGTAGAGGGTTGGTTTGGCCTACAGATCAAGAAGTTGAGGACAAACAACGAAGGTGAGTTTGTTTCAAATGAGCTCGCAAACTTCTGCAGGAAGCATGACATTCAAAGGGAGCTCACTTGTGCTCATACTCAACAACAAAATGGAGTAGCAGGGCGGAAGATCTGTCATCTGACGGAAACGTGCAAGTGTTGGTTTCATGCTAATGGCATTCTAAGTTCCTTTTGGGCTGTGGGAATGGCCTGCGCTACCTATGTCATCAATCAGATGCATCTGAGTCTGATCAACATGAATTCTCGTCATGAGATGATGTTCAAGGAGAAAACTGGAGTTGGACACCTTCGGGTGTTTGGATCTACCTGCTACGTACACATATCAGATGCTCTGAGGACTAAGCTGGATGCAAAGGCAAGAAAGCTTATCTTTGTGGGCTATGACAAGCGAAAGAAGGGATGGAAATGTATGGATCCAGTGACGAAGAAGTTTGTGGTTTCAAGATATGTGGTCTTCGATGAGCTGATGTCATATGAAGGTGGCTCCTTTATGGAACTGCAGGAGAGCAGGACAGGCGACGAGCAAGGGGAGGCTGCTAAGGATCTTCTGGTGGAGCTGCCTGTGCCACTAGGAGTTTTAGGTATTTCTAGCTCCAGAGCAGAGGCTTCTGGTTTAGGAAGCAGGGGAGCATTGCTCGAAGTTTGCTTGGGAACATATCTATCTCAGAAGAAGCAGTTGAGGTGGTTAACAAGGGTCCACCGGCTCGTTATAGTGAAGGAAATGCGGTGAGCTTGGTCTCTTGTTTCTTCACAGGCCCTCTAGATAAGCGAGTGCTTTCTAGATTTGAAGACGCTACTGGGGTCCAGGAGTGGGATAATGTCATGGATGAGGAGATGGCAACCCTCAAGAAGAATGAGACTTGGGACCTTGTGCCCTAGATCGATGGAATTACACTTGTGACATGCAAATGAGTCTACAAGCTGAAGAAGAAGGGGGATGGAAGCATAGAGCGGTACAAGGCTCGCCTTGTAGCTCGAGATTTTTCTCAACAGTATGGAGAAGACTAAGAAGAGACGTTCAGTCATGTGGAAAAGATGACTTTAGTTCGGGTGGTGATGGCTTTGGCGGCTTGTCAGGGCTGGAAGATGTGGCAGTTAAACGTAAAAAATGTCTTTCTTTACTGGGCGATCGATAAAGATATCTTCATGGTTCAACCACCTGGATACGTGTCTGAAGATCATCCAGGATACGTCTGCAAACTCCAGAAGGCCCTTTATGGTTTAAAGCAGGCTTCGAGGGCATGGTATGAGAAGATCGCAGAGTATCTCCTATTTTGCGGATATTCTGTCTCAGATTAAGACTCGTGCTTGTTAATCAAGAAAAGGGGGGAGCTTTATGTCTTAGTGTTGATGTACATGGACGACATGATTGTTAAGGGAAACTCCGAGGAGGAGCTGGCTAGGCTCAAGGCAGAGGTGGTCATTCGGTTTGAGATGAAAGACTTGGGTGAGCTCCACCACTTCCTTGGACTCGAGGTAGAGAGGAAAGAGAGAGGCATACTTATTTCCCAAAAGGGTTATGCGTATCGGATTGTTCAGCGATTCGGCCCGCCGGAAGGTAAGAGTTGCTCTACTCCTCTGAAGGTTGGCATCAAGATTCGATGAGATGAGGGGAGGATACTTCCAGATCCTCTTGTGTTTCGTTCTCTTGTGGGGAGCCTTATCTATTTGAAGATTATGAGGCCAGACATTACATATGTTGTAGGCCGAGAAAGTCGGTATATGGAGGAGCCTCGGAAACCTCATATGATGACGGCAAAGAGCATTTTGAAATATGTGAAGTCCACTTCTGACATGGGTCTCCTTTATGGGAGAGACACAGGCTTCAACCTGCACGGCTATACGTATGCTGATTATGGGAGAGATTTTGACGACCGAAAGTCAACATTCGGTTATGTCTTCACATGTGGATCATCAGGGATTTCTTGGTACACTATGAAGCAGGATTCAGTGTCCGTCTCTACTACGGAAGCAGAGTACAAGACTTCGGCCTTGGCAGCTCGGGAAGCAATTTGGCTTGGGAGACTAGTAGAGGACGTCCATGAAGAAGTGTGCAGTCCTACTCTGCTATGTGGTGATAATGAGAGTGCCCTGAAACTGGTTAATAATCTAGTTTGTCACACACAGACCAAGCACATTGACATTGAAAACTATTTCATTCGAGAGAAGGTTTTGGAGGGATCTCTAGTGGTTAGACATGTGCAGAGAGAGGACAACATCGCAAATATCTTTACGAAACTGCTATCGAAGGGGCAATTTACACGGTTACGGGGATTGCTAGGTCTGGTCTCCACTTCCCACTTTAAGGGGGAGTGTTGATTTTTTTGAAGTGGAAGTGGGTTACCTGAGCGGTCTGTCCGCGCGGTCTGTGTGGATAGAGGGTGTAGGCCTGGCAGGTCGGCCTTGCTATTACTGGCGATTTCGGTGGTGAGACCGGGCGGTCTGTGCGGACTGAACTGGCGACTTGCTAGGTCGGCCAGTGTTCCGCGGTGTGTTCCCCAGTTTGCTTTCAGGTGGATTGGATGGTTATTCACCTAAGTTGCTGGTTTGTGCAGCTGGCTTTGGAGTTCGCCGGTCTTGTGCGAACTGACTTTGTATCCGCTGGTGTTGTGTTCGCACCAGGGATGTTGTTGTGGTTAGGGTTTTCTACCTGCGCGGTTTGAAGAGGTTTGACCGGTTTGTGCTATGCAGGTTGTGCAGATAACGTTGTGGAGCCAGGAATTTGGTTCTGACTGAGTGCGGACTCTGCGGGTAAGGGCCAGCGGTTTTCAGCAGGTCGCGGCTTGCGACTAAGCGGTTTCTCTTCTGCAACTTATTCCCTGTTCAAATTACTTATCCGCCTCTAGGCGGCTTGTTCAGTTCGGTGGTAGCAGTACGCGTGATCTGGTGGCTATTCGACCTCGCGGTCAATCGGCCTGCAGTTCAACGGCTAGAGTTATTTAGCAGCACAGGAATAACGGGTAGTCCGCGCGGCTTGTTGTTGTCTTGCGACCAGGCGGCTTCAGCGGACTCCTTAATGGTTAGCAGCAAAATCGACGGTTTCTTCTTGAGGCCGCGCAGTTTATCTTCAGCTTGTAATTTTCTTGCTCCATCGGAAACATTGGAAATCATGTCTCGCCATGTATGCCTCGTTGTGTAAAGATTTTTTTTGATTAATACAAGACTCTTGCTCTTCTTGTTGTGTTTTGGCTTGCTTGAGCTCAGTGTGGTTATATGTTCTTGCGTCTGGTGTCCCGGTTTTCGCTATCACAAATTTTTTCAACTTTATGCTGCGCTCCAGATCACACGATAGTGAAAATAAAAGGGGGCACAAAATATGCGGTTACATGAACCGGCGGATGCGGTAAATGCCCCTTTTCGTTAGATCAAATACAAAGATTTTGCTAAACAATGGTGTTTCTACACATTCTACCCTCCTTGTGGCTGAATTGGATTTGCAAACCAAAGGAACGTTACCCAAATGTGAAAAAAATGTTTTTTCCCTTCAAATTTGTGAATAAGTTCCACCCGCCTTTTGACTGCTTTGGGCTTATTAACCAAGTCCAAAGATTATCATCTCAACCGTAGAGTATGAGAACATTGATAGCCATCTTAATCATTTCCTTGAAGCACACTGATTACAATCTCAGCCATTCAATATGAACGCACTTTAGCGGTCAAAGAGGAAGGACACAGATTCATACATTAATTACATTTATTACAAAATACTATTCTCTCTCTCACTCTCTCCAATGTATCCTATGTAAATACCACTTGATGTACAATGTTTTTCATTCAAGGAAAATATATTTTCTCTACTTTTCTTCTCAACTATGCCAATAATTTATGCAAAAAATTGTGGTGAAATAAAGTGCACTATTTTGTAAATGCCTCCACAGCACACAACTCAAAAGGACCACCACCGACACTCCCAACATCCAGCTTGAAAGAGTTCAACCTCAACCGGACTGGAGTACATATATGCGCCCCAATCCCTCTCCATCCATGGGGGGTTGTTGGTGGTCTCTGCCTCCCTTTGATGAGGAACCACAAGTTAAGCGGGCAGCACACGGACTTCCCAGGAGATCACACATCCCAACATTACTCTTACCCAAACACGCTTAACTATGAAGTTCTTTCGCTTCTCATACCAAATTAAGCTGCAAAAAATATGATTAAAATTAATAAAATATGGTAATATGTATGTCTGAATTAAATACTCCCCCTCGTTATAATCTGTGAGCACTAATTTTTCATATCTCACATTCTCTCTGCTTCTTTCTCTAAATAATAAACTGCGCAAATAATTTTGATGCTGCAATGCATTATAAGTGAAGTACAACAACAACACTCAAGCCCTTATCCCAATATAGTGGGGTTGGATATATGATCCTTTGTCACATTATAAATGAATTATTTCTTTATGAACAGTATTGATGACAAATTATATATAGTAAAAATCATGACAAAATTCATGTATAAGAGAAAAGTTCATAATAGTGATGATGTATTTCATTTTAGTTGAGTCTGATTGTAGAGCAACAATTTCTAAGCAGTTATGGAATCATTGTGCAATTTTAGAGATTTGCTCAATGAAGGTACAACAATCGAGCAATGTTAATGTATTAGTCGAGTAGATATGCAGAGCGGCTAATAGGTTTGTAAGATATAAAATACTCGAGTATAATGTTAATTGTCAACTATGATTTGTTGAGCAGCTCATTTACTACGTGAGAATCAAGCAATATTTAGAGAAGAAATTCAGACAATGGAGTCAGAATCACTGAACAATAATCGATGACTGGTATAATCAAGCTTTGGGCACTGAACAATGCTAAAGAGAAAATTAAGTGTCATTGGAATTAAACAAGGAAATTGGCGACATTAGTTTGTATACTAATAATAAACAATCATTTCTGTCTTGCAAGTCATTGTATGATTGCAGAATAATTGGGAAAGTTCTAGAAGTTCTGGCCACCTAGAAGAGACAATGTTACTAAAAAGGATTCCTAATGTTATAGAAGAGTAGACTGCATGATACTTTGTCTAGGATCCATTGTAAATCAGTGCCACCCTAATCTTTAACTGAAGGTGTACTTGTTTTCTATATAGAAGTTTTTTGTTAATGTGTTTATATGTGTGTATTTTTTGCTATGTTTGTGACAACTTATGATGATAAATAAGCTGTTAATTGAAAATAGATGTTTTGATCGAGATTTTATAAAAACAATGATGAATAAGCAGTAGGCTGTTTGGATAGTGTGTCCATAACTGCTTATCAAAAATTTCATTCATTCATAAAAATCCGTTCATTTGGACACGTTTTTTCCATCCAAAAGCTATTTTTTTTTACCCAAGCACGTATTTTTTTCCATGGGTGAGAATTTTTCACACGGGCGCGATTTTTTCTTCCGGCAGCGATTTTTTCGCCCGAGCGAAAATATTTCGCCCGGACGCGATTTTTTCACTGAGGCGCAGATTTTTCGCCCCAACGTGATTTTTTCGTCCGGGCGTGAATTTGTCGCCCGGGATCGAATTTGTCGCCCAGGCGCGGTTATTTCGCCTCGGGGAGATTTTTTTCCGGAAGCGTTTTTTTCACCAGGGCACGAATTTTTCGACCGGACGCGAATTTTTCGCCCGAACGCAAATGTTCCGCCAAGGCACAAATTTTCCGCCCGGGCGCGAATTTTCCGCCCGGACGCGAATTTTCCGCCCGAGCGCAAATATTACGCCCGGACGTGATTTTTTCACCTAGGAGCAGATTTTTCGCCCAAACGTGATTTATTCGATCGGGCGTGAATTTGTCGCCCGGGATCGAATTTGTTGCCGGGGCGCGGTTATTTCGTGCAGGTGCGATTTTTTCCGGAAGCATTGTTTTCACCCGTGCACGAATTTTTCGACTGGACGCGAATTTTTCGCCCGAGCGCAAATGATCCGCCCAGGCACAAATTTTCCACCCGGGCGCAAATTTTCCGCCCGGGCGCAAATTTTCAAACCCGGGGCGATTTTTTCGCCCAAGCGACAATGTCCCGCACGGGCACGAATTTTAGACCCGGTCGCGAATTTTCCGCCCGAGCGCGAATTTTCTGCCCGGGCGCAAATTTTCCGCCCGGGGAGCGAATTTTCCGCCCGGGCGCGAATTTTCCGCCCGAACGCGATATTTTTGCCCGAACGCGATATTTTTGCTCGAAAGCGAAAAAATGCATTTGTTGAAGCCAAGAAATTCCCAACCTCAGAATTTACATCAAAGCCGCCTAAGGTTATCAGTTCAGGGGTAAGACTAGACGGCTATGATGACTAGGATGAAGAACGAAGGCAAACAGGACCCCAGATGTTGCGGCAGGAAGGTCCCACCACGTACCCAGATGCTCGAAAGGAGCAGCCCCTTCTTAACCAAAAATGGTCGAACTAGGTACGAGGGAGTCTAGCTGATGACTAATTCACAAGGTCGCGATCTGGTCTCTAAGGAAAAGGAATCCAAAGACTCGGCTAGTATCCAAGATGAAGAGCTCGTGAGTATCCTGTAGAGGATTTTTCGTCCCTCACCTCGTACCCCTGGGCTCCTATTTATAGGGAAATCCAACGAAGGGGGGGGGGGGGGGTCACATTTATACCCCACCCCCTGCTGCGACTTCCAAGGGGAACTCGCACGAGCTGGGCGAGTATCTTGCCTAGTCGTCTGCCTGACGAGTATGCGAGGGTAGCTTGCCATACTCGCCCAAGCCTTCCACTGTCTTACACGCTGACTCTGACTTCTGTCTTTACTTGTTGACCTTGACTTCTGCTGACCTGGCTGTGGTAGGACCCACCCTCGATGAATGCGGGTTGTACATAATTCCCGCTCTTTTCGAGCGATGTAGGAGCTTGGAAAGAATCATCCAACACCTATTCGGCAAGCTGCTATGCCGAGTATCTGAGTTGCTCACTCTTGACGACTATCTGTCGAACTCTATAAATAGGGGGAGTCTGGTTTTTGAGGCGAATCTCCTGAGCTCGCACAGTATGTCGAACGATAATGAGAAACTTCTTCAGGACAGTCTCGCCGTGTTGTCTGGTTTTTCTCGGTATCACCAAGCCCAAAAGGCCGTGGAAGATGATGTCGCTGCCGACTTAACCCCCCCCCCCCCCCCCCCCCCCCCCCCCCCCCCCCCCCACAAAAAGAAGAAACAAAAAAGTCGAAGAAGATACCCACCTCCATGGTGACCGACCCGCTTCCGCTCCCTGAACATGATGCTGCTTCGACCAACAATCCTGCGCGTTCCGCCAGCACCCAAAAGCTTCTCAGCGACCTTGGGTTAGACGTTACCCCCAACATAGCCGCTCCTGACTCGAGCCTTCTCAGCCCACTGATAACTCCCAAAGTCGCTAACCCGCCGGCGCCGCCGCAGAGTGAAATCATCTCCCAGCCAGGTCGCCATTTTAAAAAACCATTTTTCTAAAGCAGTTGGCCGCCGCTTATTTCTCGCTGACCCACTTTCTTTGCTCACAGACTCTCCATAGGATGTCGCTGATGCGGCTCTGAATGTCACCCCCTGAACTCTGCACCACTTCTCTCCCTTGCAGCCGGGAAACCGCTCCTAACCGCGTACACTGTTTGGATTAATCTCGGCACCAAGAAAGCAACGGAAGCCCGAAATCCTACGACGAAGCAAAATCCTCCAGCGAGCAAAGACCCTCCGGCGAAGGACCTTCTGACGACGAAGGACCCTCTGGCGAGCAAGGACCTTCCGACGAGCAAGGACCTTCCGGCCAAGAAGGTCTCTTCCACTCCCACACAAGATTCTACACTGCTAGCGGCCAGTAACCCATTACTGCCGCTGCCTCCTCTGAATGTCGCTCCTCTTCAAGCGGCGAGTGATCTATTGCCGCCGCCACTTCCTCTGACCGCTTAGCAACTAACTGACATGCAGCGACCTCCATGACTTCCTCCGCTGAAGTCTTTGCATTAGCCGACGAGTTCATCGCAGCCTCCGCCGCCTCCATAGAAGACTTTGGGCCGGAAACAGGATAAGCAGCGGCCGAGTTACTTCCCGCCAAGAGTCGAGGACCCCGATCATGGAGGTCGCGGGCAGGGTAAACCTACCGATCATGCGGGTGGTTCATCTTCTGGCCGCCGAGATACCTCAGGTCGCGACCATTCTCCTCGTCGATCACAGTCTCCTCGTCGCGGTAACGTGCGTTACTGTTGTTTTGTTTGATGAGTGAGTCGTTAATTTATGATCTGGCGGCCTTCTATTTATTTTGACGGATCACCCAATGAGTCAAGGGTAGGCCTTCATCGATGCCATCGGGTTATCGAGCAACGAGTATCGTCACGCCGCTGCTCGCGCCTATCTGGAGCTAGATAGCAAGTTTAACCAGCTGGCGATTTGCGAGCCACATCATCAGATCTCATCTCTTGAGGTAAGAATGGCGAGGATGGAAGAACTTTGTGTTGGGTACATTGGAAAATGTGTACCAGATTTGAAGAAGCCTCACCTTACTCAATGATATGCATCAAGATGTATTTGATGTTGTTTTGAGTTTATATGTGCAGGTTAAGTAAATGCAGGAATGCAGGAAAAAGTTTCTAAGTCCATGAGTCGACACCAGAAGAAGCTGTGTCGACACTTATGAAGGCTTGTGTCGACACTTGAGAAAAGCTGTGTGGACACTTGGAGACAATTCTGTGGACGCTTGGAAAGACTGTGTCGACACCTGAAGAAACTGTGCCGACATAACAGAGGAAGTGTCGACACACAGAAAAGCTTAGTCGACATCAACTGTGTCGACACACAGAGGCAGTGTCGACACACAGAAGACTTTGTCGACATCAACTGTGTCGACACACATCAGAGTTTCAACAAAGTTAAAGGGAAGAAGTGATTTTGTCGACACACAGAATTAGTGTCGACACATTCTACAGAAGCTGTGTTGAGAAGTAGTGTCAACACCAAATGAGCTGTGTTGACACCGTTAAGGCTTGTGTCAACACTTAGTCTACTTATGTCGACACATGATGAAGTTCAGTCTCGACACTTTGCTGATAGTGACAGAGTTTCAAGAAGTGACTGGATGACTTGACAGCTGCCATTACCAACCGGTCTACTGCAACTGTCAAAGTTGTCAGAAGTTTGTTAGAAACCGGATCAGCCGGTTACCTTGGAGGAAGTCTATATAAAGGCATTCTCAATCAACAGAAGAGACTGATAGAGGAAAGAATATACACATACAGTTACATAAAAACAGAAGAAGATTTTCGTCAGAAGATCGAAGTAGAAGTTGGAGAGAGAGAGCTCCATCTATTGAAGTGAAGAAAGAGACTTAAATCAACAAGTCTCTTAAGTGCAGATTCTGAACCAGTCTGCCAAGAAGGATTCAAATTGAGATCTGAATTTCAAGAAAGAAGCTGATTGAAGATCAACTTCACAGGAGATCAACCCTACTGAGTTCAGATTCAAGAAGCTTTGAAGAAAGCTAAGCGTGGTTGTTCTCTGCCATCAAATTCTTTCAAGAACTGATCAAGAAACTGTCCATCCTTTCTCTCTCAACCAGGGTGGTGGTAATTTGCAACTTTTCGCCTATTTTTTGTAGGATCTTTACAATATCTGAGTTGTAAGCCTGATTTATAAAGGCTGAGTTGTAGGAGATTAATTTCTCTAAGTGGTAGG
The DNA here is from genome assembly GCA_039583875.1 of Platanthera guangdongensis. NCBI lineage: Eukaryota > Viridiplantae > Streptophyta > Magnoliopsida > Asparagales > Orchidaceae > Platanthera > Platanthera guangdongensis. The sequence goes on along the minus strand of CM077162.1, from coordinate 157,664,643 downwards.
ACTTGTTGTAGGCTGTGGTAGGGCTTTGAGCCTGAGTTGTAAGAGACTGTTATCTCTGAGTTATAGGCCTTGTTGAAGGCTGAGGTAGGGCAGATTGCCTGAGCTGTAGGAGTGTGGACTCACTCTGAGTTGTAGGAGCCTTGTTTGGGTTCTGAGCTGTAAGATCTGCGGATCTGAGGTGAAGAGAAGAAGTTAGGCCGAATCTAGCACACTGCTAGATAGGCGAAGAGGGGAAAGTGGATGTACCCAGACCTTGGGGAACCACTATAAAACTGTGTGCAATCTGTGTCTGTGCGTATTTCTGTGAATTCTGTGATTGTGGTAGCTATAGAACTGGTATATTAATTTGATTATCTAAATAAATATTCTGCCTTAGTGTAAAAAAAGAATTGTACCTATTCATCCCCCCCTCTAGGTGTTTAGGAACCAATTCTTTCAAGTGGTATCAGAGCCAGGTTCCTCAAAACATAGACTTAACAGTCTGAGTGAGATCTGTGAGGCAGAATAAGTTCAAGAAAATGGGTTCAGGAGAAAACCATAAAGAACTTGGTGCAATGAAATTGCCTATTTGCAGGAAGGAGATATTTGGAATATGGAAGGAAAGGGTCAGATTATTTATGGAGGCATCTGATCCTAGAATCTATATAACAGTTAAGGAAGGATCATATGTTCTAATGAAGGTTTCTGTTCTTGATGCCAATCAAAGGATCCCTAAGGTTTTTTCTGAGATGACTAAGGATGAGAACATCTTGGCAACAATGGATAAAAGAGCACAGAATATTATAGTGAGTGTCATTGATGATTCAATATTCCAGAATCTAATTCACTACAAAACCTCCAAGGAGATGTGGGACACATTGATTGTCTACATGGAGGGTTCTGAAGAGGTTAGGCAAGATAGAAAGTCTATGCTTAATCAAGAATATGAGAGTTTCAGACAGGCCAAGTCTAAAAGTATAACTGAATGTTATAAGAAGTTCTACAGGATTGTAAATGAATTAATGTCTTATGGAAGAATATTCAGTACGTTTGAGCTGAATGATAAATTCCTTAGGTCTTTGACTAAGGATTGGGATACAAAGATCTGTGTCATAAGGGAAGTGGCCAGACTGGGTGAGATTTCACCTCCAACACTGTTTGGCAAATTGCTGTCTTATGAGATGCAGTTGTTAGCCAAAAAGGTGGAAGAGAAAAATACAAAGAGTGACTACAGAGAAAAGTCAGTGGCCTTCAAGGTAGAAGCCACAAGGAAGAATAGGAGAATGTCTCCATCTTCTCCTAAGAAAGATGCAGAAGTGATTTCAGAAAATTCTGATAATCATAGTACAGATAACATCAATTCTGATGAATACTTTGCAGCATTCACAAGGCAGTTCCAGAGGTTCTTAAAGAAGAAGCAGTGGAAATCTAATCCATTCTCATCTCAGTCCAAGGATGACTATTATCAGAAGAGGAAATCATCCAGGAAGGACAAGAGTGGAAAAAAGCCCAGCAAGTCAACTACATCAAAAATTATTTGCTATTACTGCAACAGACCAGGATATGTTCTGGCTGACTGTCCAGATAAAAGGAAGGAGACTGCTGATAAAAAGAAGTCACATCATAAGAGCAAGAAGGAGAAATCCTTGGTAGCTAAGAAAGAGCAAAGTTGGACAGATCAATCAACTTCAGAATCTGAATCTGAGGCTGAGACATATATTGGTTTGTTTGCAACAAAAGAAGAGGATGAGTTCATGCAATTACTGGACTCTATCTATGAGCAAGAAGACCATCGGTGCAAAGTATTGATGGTAGTGTATGAAGAAGACCAGTGCCAGGATCATCCTGGCCCCAGTAAGGTAAAAATTATATCTGTAGATTCTGATTACTTCACTGGATCAGAATCAGATGCATCTCCATCAAGAGATGAAGATGAGTCTGAATCTGAAGGAGATATTCATCAGCTGATAGATGAATATGAGGATTTATTGCAGGCACTCAAGAGAAGAAAAAACATGGCCAAACATCAGGCTAAGGAAATTACAGCTCTTAAGTTGGCTGCATCTGATTCAGAGAAGCTGCTGGAACAAAAGATGAATGAGATTGCCAAATTGAAGAACATAACAGTTATTCAAATGGGAACAATCACATTCAAAAATGATCAGATTAAAAGTCTGGAAAATAGACTTCAGAAAGAGAAGGAGATTGTGGCTTGTTTCTCTAAGCCAAAATCTATCCTACCCTTAATAGATGACTTTTTGTCACAAAAGGGTAAGGCAAGAATAGGCTTTAAGAGAACTGTATGGGCTGCACAGTCCAATAGGAAAGGCAAAGCCCCAGCACAAAACAAAAGACCTGCTATAAATAATACAGCTAAGATTGTACCTAAAAAGAGGTATAATAAGTTTGAGTGTTGGTGTTGTGGCAAGATATGCCATTATACCTTAGAATGTTGGCACAATACCAGTGTCAAGGAGAATAGCAGTCTGCCTGTTAGAAGTGCTGCAGGCAGATTTGTTAAGTTTCAGACTAACTTGAACCAAGGACCCAAAAGTTATTTGGGTTCTAAGGTTAAGTAATCTTTGTTGCGGGTTAGTCCAAGTTGTCATGCCCCTATATGGTACTTGGACAGTGGATGTTCCAGGCACATGACTGGAACAAGGGGATTGCTGAAGGACTACTCACCAATAATGAATGGGCCTAAAGTAATCTTTGGTGGCTCTGAAAAAGGAATCATCAAAGGGTTTGGTAACATTTCTAACAACTTAATCACTATCACTCAAGTGGCCTATGTGAAGGGTTTGAAACATAACCTAATTAGCATAAGTCAGCTGAGTGATCTAGGATATGACATTTCATTTGTCAAGAATGAGTGTCATATCAAGAGGTCAAGTGATCAAAGAGTCATATTGACCGGATATAGGAAAAGAAATGTATATTGCCTAAATTTTGAGTGTGAGAATAAGAATTCTCCTATCTGTCTTGTGGCTGATGAGAAAGTCTCTCATTGTGTCAAATGGCACAAGAGGTTAGCTCATCTAAATTACAAGACTATTAGCCAACTCTTAAGTAAAGAGTTAGTGAGGAATGGTCCTCAAGTTAAGTGCTATAAGGATGGGATATGCTCAGTTTGTCAAAAAGGCAAGCAGACCAGATCCTCCTTTCATAGCCTAGAAACCAAAGATTCAGTGAGATGCTTATACCTCTTGCATATGGATATATTTGGTCCTATGCTAGTTCATAGTCTAGGTAGGAAGGTCTATATTTTTGTGGTGGTAGATGACTATTCTAGATTTTCATGGGTATTCTTTCTGAGGCAGAAATCTGAAACCCCAAATGTCTTCTACAATTTTGTTAAACAAATTCAGAATGAATTAGATAGTTCAGTGGTCAAAATCAGAAGTGACCATAGAACTGAATTCCAATCAGAAAGTATGATAAGGTTGTGTGAAGAATTTGGGATTCATCAGGAATCTTCTTCACCGAGAACACCTCAGCAAAATGGCATTACTGAAAGAAAGAATAGGACATTGATTGAGGCTGGAAGAACACTATTGAGTGATACTTCTCTCCCAGAATATTTCTGGGCTGAGGAAGTAAACACTGCATGTCATGTGCCCAATAGAGCTTCCATCACCAAAAGCCACAAAAAGACACCCTATGAGGTTATGAAGGGAAGAAAACCAGATGTTGGGTATTGTATCCACAACGTACCTGATTTGAAGAAGCCCCTGAACAAGCTAAGGTGAATAGGCAATGTTTTTGACAAATTATTTCAAGTTGTGCTTGCAGTTATTCCACGCTAAGTGCACACCAATGTCAGGGTGCAGTAGGTCAATATACACGGGTCTGCACGACGTAATCCCTCGTTGTGCAGATCAGTGTGTTGGCCTACGTGTACTCTCTCTATTGGAGTGCACTTACTTTCAAGTACAGGGTCGTGTTTATGCAAGAGAAGACAAGGAGCAAGGATGGGTCAAGGAGCAGCTCTTGGGTGGAAAGATGAAAATTCGTCTAAGTATAATTCGACGAGAATCACCAAGTGATTCTCGCCGATTCGACAAGAATCTCTCGCCGAATCGTCGAGAATCATTAGTGATTCTCGCCGACTCTTTCCGGCTACCTCAAAACGGTGCCAAGTAAGATTCGGCGAGAATCACTAGTGATTCTCGCCGAACCCATCGCTGAGCAGATCATGAATACCAAGTAATATTCGTTGAGAATCAACAAGTGATTCGACGAGAATCACTAGTGATTCTCGACGAATCGTCGAGAATCACTAACTGATTCTCGCCGATTCGTCGAGAATCACCTGCGATTCTCGCCGATTTTTACTTAGCGATTTCTCTGGAAGCTGCTAAACCGGATTCTGCCGCTGACAATGTTCTGGACCAGGATTTAGGGATTCTTCTTGTGGGTCCCACAACGGTCGTTTTGAAAGCATCTACAGTATATATATACGGGTATTTTGAACGGAATAAGATACACAGAAAGAAGCCGAGCGAAAACCTTGACCTAAAATCGTGATCTCCACTCCGCAGCCGCCGTCGCGCTCGAGCTAGTTGGTCGCCGCCTTTGATCGAGATTTCTTCGTGATCTTCCGGCGACAGAAGCTTAGCCAAGCTTAGAGTCTCACGTGTCTATCCAGAGATCCCTTGTCTCTCGATTTGTTGATCGGGAAAAACTTCCCCGTCCGAATCGATCGAGACGCCCGATCCTCGTGTGACCGTTGGTAGACCTAGCTTACTTCGCTACGAAGTTTGGATCTCCAAAGAACAGCAGCCACACATCGTTGTTGCTGCCGATCCCGTGAACCAAGCCGCCGTCCATCTTACCACCGCCGGTTCCGGGGAGATTCTCTCCAAGAGAGACCAAGGTTGTGGACTCTTTGTAGACTTCAAGATCACGTCGTCAACAAAGAGGGACTCCGTAGTCTCCACACGTAGTTTGTATTTCTTGTACATTCTATTTTACTTTTGTTGTAAAGGAGCGTTGGTTCCTAGTTGTAAGGGTTGGGTGCAACCCGGTTTGTGGGAGTGTTGACTCCTACGTGTGGAAGGTTTCCTTCCGATAATGCAAGGATTGGATTTCAATCCTGTTGGTGAAGAGACCGAGTCGTCCCTTGTTGGGAGATAGGTCGAAGGGGGAAAGTGGATGTACCAAAGTCGGGGAACCACTATAAATAGCTTGTGTATTCTGTGTGCTGTGCTGTTTATTTTTATTGTGCAGGTACAATCTTAAATTCTGCAAAAACGCTGCACGTCACCTATTCCCCCCTATAGGTGAACATAGTTGACACTAGGTGGACTTTCAAGTGGTATCGGAGCGAGGTTACTCATCAAAAAGGTTCACACCTTGAGTAGAATCCTGCCACTAGTGTCAAGAAGTAGACAAACATCTACTATGGACGGGCTCAAGTACACAGGCAAGATCCCAGTGTGCACCAGGCTCAACTTCCCTATCTGGAAGGAAAGGATCAGGTTCTACATGGAAGCTGTTGATCCTCGACTCTTCATGATCGTGGAGGAGGGACCTTATGTCCCCACTAAGGCCTCCACCATTGATCCTACCCAAAAAGTGCCAAAGAAACTTTCTGAAATGGACAAGGACGAGATGGCGCTAGTAGGACTTGACAAGAAGGCGCAGAACATTCTGGTCAGCGCGATTGATGACTCAATGATGCAGAACTTCTGCAACTGCAGGACAGCTCAGGAGATCTGGCATGGCCTGATCATCCTAATGGAGGGCACTGATGAAGTGAGGGATGATCGGAGATCCCTCCTGAACCAGAAATATGAGGCCTTCCGACAAGGGCCTAAGGAAGAGATCGGAGCCACCTACGAGAACTTCCTCAAGATTGTTAACGCCCTCAAAGGATACGGAAGAGTGTTCACTAATGGTGAACTCAATGATAAATTCCTTAGGTCCCTTACTAAGGAATGGGACACAAAGATCTGTGCCATCAGAGAGTTTGGCAGACTAGCTGAAACTGACCCACAAATTATGTTTGGGAAGCTGATGTCCTATGAGCTTCAGCTGAACACCAGGAAAGCAGAAGAAGAAGCAGAGAAGGCTGCAGCCAAAGAAAAGACTGTGGCTCTAAAAGCCAGTCACTCCAGAAAATGCAAGGGTGCGGTTTCATACCGTGCCAAGAAAAAGGATGAGGAGGAGGACTCCGAGCCATACTCCTCCAGCTCAGAGCTGTCGGAGGAGGATTTCCCCCTCATCACTCGAGAGTTCAAGAAGTTCCTCAAGATGAGGAATCAAAGAAAGAGAGACGGCTCCTCCTCCAGGCATCAGAAGAAAAATTATTCTTCTGACAGGTATGCTTCTAGACCGAACAAACATCGCTCCTCTGACATTATTTGCTTTAGATGCAATAAGCCAGGACACGTCGTGGCCGAATGCTATCAAGGGAAGAGAGAAAAAGGGAAAGAAGAGGAGCACAAATCTTCGAGAGATAAGAAGAAAGAGCAGAGCTACATCACCAAAAGGCCAAAGACACTGAGTGAGTCTGATTCCTCAGACTCCAGTGATGATGAGGAAGCCTACTTCGGGCTGGTGGGTCGCTCCGACTCAGAAGGAGATTGCCCCCCATTTACTGGGAAGGTAAAAGCTCACACTCCTCTCTCCGACTCCGACTCTGACCCTGAGTCTCAGGATGATGAACCTGAGGATAGCCCTTCGGCCCGTGAAGCGGAGCTCCTCGAGAAATATGAGCTTCTGCTCAACACTTTCGAGGAGTGTCGTAAGAGACTGAAGGCTGAGAAGAAGGAAGTGAAATTCCTTAAGGGTGAGTGTGTATCCCTAAGGGAAGAGGTCACTAGCTTGATTTCTCTCCGACAGGAGCACCTTGACCTGACTTCAAAGCATTCAGAGTCTTTAAAGCTCCTTGATCTTAAGCAGGAGGAAGTCGACAAGTTGGAAGAACAACTTGCGGCAGAAAGGAAGTTCGTTAAGAGCTTCTCTATGCCAAAAACAGTTCTTCCAGTCGTTGATACCTTCTCTGCTCAGGCCAAAGGAGCTGGCTTGGGGCATGTAGGGGTATCTGGTTCCTCATCCAGGAGAAACAGGAACCAGAGGAAGAATAAGGCCGCCAAGAAGGCCTCTGCTGATGAAAAGGGCAAGGCTCCGCTTAGTCCTGTTGTGTTCAGAAAGCCTAGCTTTCCTTGCAACCAACATGACTTTGAATCAACATTTGGTCATCATTTCCGGCCCTCGGTTGCAAAGCCAAAGAGCCGATATGATGGTTGGACCTTTCCCCGGAACTTCGGTGAGAGTGCCTTCAAGGCACCTTATGAGGAAATCCACATGGGAAATTATGGTCAATTCTCTAGCGGCCATAATGGAAAGCAGGCACCAAAAGCCAAGCCTGTTATACAGAAGGTGACGAAGTCATGTGACTGCTGTCACCATGAGGCCTACACCTCCAGATCCAAGGCCCCAGCTGTACCCACCGTTCCCAGGGTAAGGCAGGAGCCTAGGAAGAGGTACAACAGATTCGACTGTTGGTGCTGTGGAAAAGTCGGTCACTTTGCCGTGGATTGTTGGTTTAATCCAAGGTATTACGAGACTCCCAATGTTAGCAATGCGAGGCCGACCACTCGTAGGGTTAACCAACCGAGGGGGAGTGTGCTAACCAGGAATCTAGGACCCAAGTTCGATTGGGTTCCTAAGGCAAATTAATTTTGTTTTGCAGGAATGTCCAAAGGCCACCAAAACGCCGATCTGGTATTTGGACAGTGGATGCTCCCGGCATATGACTGGGACAAGAAGCCTGCTGCGTGATTACACTCCAGTCGAGAATGGACCCAAAGTCATCTTTGGAGGGTCAGATCGAGGAGTCACCAGAGGTTACGGTATGATTTCCAACGGTATAATCTCTATCACCGACGTGGCTTATGTTGAAGGGTTAAACCATAACCTGATCAGTGTAAGTCAGTTATGTGATAAAGGTTATGACGTTAAGTTCTGCAAGGATAAATGTCTGATAATTTCACGTACCACTTCTGAGACGGTATTATCAGGCATTAGGAGCAGAAATATCTTCTGCTTAGATTTTCTCAGTATAGATTCATCTACCCCCGTATGCCTTGTGGCAACAGGCAGTGCATCTCTTTGTGATCAATGACACAAGAGATTGGCACATATTAATTTCAAGACAATTAGTATGTTGTTTTCTAAGAACTTAGTAAGGGATGCTCCCAGTATCAAGTGCATCAAAGATAGCCCCTGTCCTGCATGCCAGATGGGCAAACAGACTCGGGCTACCTTTAAGAGCATCGCAGACAAAGACTCTTCCCGATGTCTTTACCTTTTACATATGGACCTGTTTTGTCCAATGCAAGTTCATAGCTTGGGAGGCAAGTCCTATACGCTAGTGATAGTTGATGATCATTCTCGGTTTACATGGGTGTTCTTTTTGAAACGAAAGTCAGATACGTTTGACATCTTCACTAGTTTTGTCAAGCAGGTTCAGAACGAATTTAACTGCTCAGTGGTCAAAATCAGAAGTGACCATGGAACAGAATTCGAATCTGGTGCTATGACAGAATTTTGTGAAGAACAAGGTATCGTTCATGAGTTTTCCTCCCCGCGCACTCCTCAGCAAAATGGAGTTGCGGAGAGGAGAAATAGAACTCTCATTGAAGTCTGCACGACAATGTTGAAAGACGCTTCTCTCCCGGAATACTTCTGGGCAGAGGCTGTCAATACAGCTTGTCATGTACAAAACCGAGCATTGATCAACAAGCATCATCGTAAGACGCCTTACGAGCTTCTGAAAGGCAGGAAACCAACCATGTCCTACTTGAGGATTTTTGGTTGCAGATGCTATGTACTGAATAATGGGAAGTACCCGCGTACTAAATTTGGTGAAAAATGCTTCGAAGGCATATTCATGGGCTATAGTTCCCACAGTCGGGCATATAGGGTCTTCAATAAGAAAACCCTAGTGGTAGAAGAATCAATAAATGTTGTATTTGATGAAGGAAGTTTGCTTAACAACAATTCTTCCAGTGGTATTATTGAAGATGCAGGTGCAGGACTTGAACAGCTGAATCTGGATGAGACCGCTAAAGATGACACTCCTAAGTACGTCAAAGTTTCCACCTCCACGTCATCTGAAAATGTTGAAGATCAAAATGGAACAAATCTCTTAGAAGAAGGAGAAGCCCAAGAAGTAGTCGAAGCTCCAGACGCCAGACTTCTAAAGCTCCGGCACGTGAGGGATCATCCTAGAGATCAGATCATCGGAGATCCTCGTGTCGGTGTCAGAACTCGAAGAGGTACTATTAACGAAGTATTGCATCTTAGCTTCCTGTCACAGGTTGAGCCAAAGAAGTTCGACGAGGCGAACAAGGATGCGGCATGGATTCTGGCCATGCAAGATGAACTACATCAATTCGAACGTTGCAACGTTTGGACGCTAGTTCCCAGACCATACAAGCAGAATGTGATTGGCACCAAGTGGATCTTCAGAAACAAGTTGGATGAACATGGTGTCATCATAAAGAACAAGGCAAGGCTTGTGGCTCAAGGTTACAGACAGGAGGAGGGGATTGACTTCGACCAGACCTTCGCACCAGTAGCAAGGATCGAGGCAATCAGATTGTTCCTGGCGTATGCTTCACACAAAGGATTCACAGTTTATCAAATGGATGTGAAATCAGGATTTCTGAACGGAGACCTGAAAGAGGAAGTATACGTCGCTCAACCCCCAGGTTTTGTCGATCCTACTTTTCCCAATCATGTCTATTTTCTTAATAAAGCTTTATATGGGTTAAAACAAGCTCCACGAGCTTGGTATAAGACTTTATCTAGTTTTCTTCTTGAGAACAAGTTCTCTAGAGGTAAAATAGATAAAACATTGTTTCTCAGGGAAGTCAAAGGCAAGATTTTGCTGGTGCAAATCTATGTCGATGACATAATATTCGGCTCAACGGACAACAATCTTTGCAAAAAGTTTTCTAAACTTATGCAAGGAAAGTTTGAAATGAGCAGTATGGGAGAGCTCAAGTATTTCTTGGGACTTCAAGTGAAACAGTCTGAGGATGAAATCTTCATCTCTCAGACGAAGTTCACAAATGAACTCCTTAAGAAATTCGGTATGGAGAGTGCAACCTCTATGAGGACTCCAATGGGATCCACTATGTCTCTGGATAAGGATGAGAAAGGTAAACCTTTCGATGAAACCAAATACAGAAGCATCATTGGATCCCTGCTCTATCTTACTGCCAGTAGACCGGATATCATGTTCTCCACATGTGTCTGTGCCAGATATCAGGTGAACACTAAGGAATCTCTCTATGTCGCTGCAAAGCAAATTCTAAGATACCTTAAAGGTACTCCCAATCTTGGCTTGTGGTACCCGAGAAACAATGATGTCGAGCTAATAGGTTTTTCAGATGCTGATTTTGCAGGGAGTAGGGATGACAGGAAAAGCACATCCGGGACGTGTCAATTCCTCGGACGAAGGCTTGTCTCATGGAATAGCAAGAAACAGAATTGTGTTGCAACCTCCACAGCAGAGTCTGAGTACATCTCGGCAGGCAGCTGTTGCGCACAACTCCTATGGATCAGAAACCAGTTAGCCGACTACGACCTTCAGTTCAAGGAAGTTCCCATGTACTGCGACTCCTCCAGTGCGATTGCAATTGCCAACAACCCGGTATCGCACAGCAGAACGAAGCATATTGAAGTGCGATACCACTTCATTCGGGAGCACGTGGAGAACAAGGACATTTCTCTCTGTTATGTCCCCACGGACAAGCAGATTGCAGATATATTCACAAAGCCCTTAGATGAAGCCAAGTTCAGTCTTTTCAAAACTGAATTGGGGATGCTCAATTATGAGGAATGAAGACTACAGTAGCTTCAGGCTCGTGCAAGAACTGAAGGGGAGCAAGGTAATCAAGATGAGCACAGGCGCAAAAACTGAGGGGGAGCAAGGGGTCAAATGCTACCGACCCCGATTTGCAGAAGCCGAAAAGAGGGAGATTACCCTCTCGGCTAAGGCTAAGGTGGCTCCAAGCTTGCTCCCAAGAAATTGGTATTGGTAATGAATAACTCACTCAACTCAATTTCAAGTTTATGATTGTCATTCCTATACGCTTTATTCACCTTAGCTTGTAGGGTTTAGGCTTCTTCAAATAGGGGGAGATTGTTGGGTATTGTATCCACAACGTACCTGATTTGAAGAAGCCCCTGAACAAGCTAAGGTGAATAGGCAATGTTTTTGACAAATTATTTCAAGTTGTGCTTGCAGTTATTCCACGCTAAGTGCACACCAATGTCAGGGTGCAGTAGGTCAATATACACGAGTCTGCACGACGTAATCCCTCGTTGAGCAGATCAGTGTGTTGGCCTACGTGTACTCTCTCTATTGGAGTGCACTTACTTTCAAGTACAGGGCCGTGTTTATGCAAGAGAAGACAAGGAGCAAGGATGGGTCAAGGAGCAGCTCTTGGGTGGAAAGACGAAAATTCATCTAAGTATAATTCGACGAGAATCACCAAGTGATTCTCGCCGATTCGGCAAGAATCACTAGTGATTCTCGCCGAATCGTCGAGAATCACTAGTGATTCTCGCCGACTCTTTCCGGCTACCTCAAAACGGTGCCAAGTAAGATTCGGCGAGAATCACTAGTGATTCTCGCCGAACCCATCGCTGAGCAGATCATGAATACCAAGTAATATTCATTGAGAATCAACAAGTGATTCGACGAGAATCACTAGTGATTCTCGACGAATCGTCGAGAATCACCTGGGATTCTCGCCGATTTTTACTTAGCGATTTCTCTGGAAGCTGCTGAACCGGATTCTGCAGCTGACAATGTTCTGGACCGGGATTTAGGGATTCTTCTTGTGGGTCCCACAACGGTCGTTTTGAAAGCGTCTACAGTATATATATACGGGTATTTTGAACGGAATAAGATACACAGAAAGAAGCCGAACGAAAACCTTGACCTAAAATCGCGATCTCCACTCCGCCGCCGCCGTCGCGCTCGAGCTAGTTGGTCGCCGCCTTTGATCGAGATTTCTTCATGATCTTCCGGCGACAGAAGCTTAGCCAAGCTTAGAGTCTCACGTGTCTATCCAGAGATCCCTTGTCTCTCGATTTGTTGATCGGGAAAAACTTCCCCGTCCGAATCGATCGAGACGCCCGATTCTCGTGTGACCGTTGGTAGACCTAGCTTGCTTCGCTACGAAGTTTGGATCTCCAAAGAACAGCAGCCACACATCGTTGTTGCCGCCGATCCCGTGAACCAAGCCGCCGTCCATCTTACCGCCGCCGGTTCTGGGGAGATTCTCTCCAAGAGAGACCAAGGTTGTGGACTCTTTGTAGACTTCAAGATCACGTCGTCAACAAAGAGGGACACCGTAGTCTCCACACGTAGTTTGTATTTCTTGTACATTCTATTTTACTTTTGTTGTAAAGGAACGTTGGTTCCTAGTTGTAAGGGTTGGGTGCAACCCGGTTTGTGGGAGTGTTGACTCCTACGTGTGGAAGGTTTCCTTCTGATAGTGCAAGGATTGGATTTCAATCCTGTTGGTGAAGAGACCGAGTCGTCCCTTGTTGGGAGATAGGTCGAAGGGGGAAAGTGGATGTACCCAAGTCGGGGAACCAATATAAATAGCTTGTGTATTCTGTGTGCTGTGCTGTTTATTTTTATTGTGCAGGTACAATCTTAAATTCCACAAAAACGCTGCACGTCACCTATTCCCCCCCCCCATAGGTGAACATAGTTGACACTAGGTGGACTTTCACCAAACTTATCCTATTTTAGTATCTTTGGTTGTAAGTGCTATGTGCTTAACAATGGCAAATCTCACCTAACTAAGTTTGCTGCCAAATCCCAAGATGGAATATTTATTGGGTACAACAATAATAGTAAGGCTTATAGGGTCTACAATTTGGCTACTCAAGTTGTAGAGGAGTCAGTTCATGTCATCTTTGATGAAACTAGACTTATTAACAGTGAGTTGCCAAGTAGTTCTTGTAGCTCTCCAGGTATACAACAGAAGATGCACCAGCTTACTATCAGAGAAGATCCAACTGCAAAGCAGGATGAGGAAAATGGTAGTTGTTGTCCAGGGGGAGTACAAGACACTCAAGATGTTGATGAAGACCATGAGGTACAACATAATGAAGAGATTGAAGAAGGTCAAACTGCTGATAGATTACCTCCAGCAGTTACACAGTTAAGGGATCATCCAACACACCAGATCTTTGGTGATTCAAGACATGGAGTGCAAACAAGGAGCAGGAACTTAAATCCAGTTCTTTGCTGAAGCTTCTTATCTCAACTGGAACCCAAGAGATTTGAAGAAGCTATTCAAGACCCACTATGGATTGATGATATGCAGGAAGAGTTAAATCAATTTAGAAGGTGCAAGGTCTGGGATTTGGTTACAAAACCAAAGGGCCACAATGTCATAGGGACAAAGTGGATTTATAGAAATAATCTTGATGAGAGTGGGATCATAGTGAAGAACAAGGCAAGACTAGTTGCCAAAGGATACATACAGGAGGAGGGCATAGGCTTTGATCAGAATTTTGCCCCTGTGGCAAGGTTGGAAGCTATCAGGCTATTTCTAGCCTATGCAGCATATCAAGGCTTCAAAGTGTTCCAGATGGATGTTATGTCTGCATTCTTAAATGGAGACTTAAAAGAGGAGGTCTATGTAGAACAGATCTTAGGTTTTGTTAATCCACTCAAACCTACTTATGTCTATAGACTTAGGAAAGCTTTGTATGGGTTGAAACAAGCCCCAAGGGCTTGGTATGAAACCCTGTCTACTTTCCTCATTGAGAACAAATTCTCAAGGGGGAAAATAAACAAGACTCTATTCCTTAGGGAATCCGAAGGAAAGATTATCCTAGTCCAAATATATGTTGATGACAAAATATTTGGTTCTACTGAAAGTTTGCAAAACTTATGCAAGAGAAATTTGAAATGAGTAGTATGGGAGAACTTAAGTTCTTCTTGGGTCTCCAAGTAAGACATACTGATAATGGCTTGTTTATATCTCAGTCTAAGTTCACCCAGGAGTTAATTAAGATGTATGGTATGGAGTCATCCACTACCATGAGAACTCCTGTGGGGATAAGTGTATCTCTTAGCAAAGATGATGTAGGGAAACCTGTAGATGAAACTTTATATAGAGGAATAGTTGGCTCCCTCCTATATCTGACTGCTAGTAGACCAGATATCATGTATGCTACATGTGTCTATGCTAGCTACCAATCCTGCCCTAAAGAATCTCATCTTACTGCTGTCAAAAGGATTTTGAGATATCTTAAGGGCACCCCTAATCTAGGCCTTTGGTATCCTAGGAATAGAGATTTTCTACTAATGGGCTATTCAGATGCAGACTTTGCAGGTTGCAAAGTAGATAGGAAAAGTACAACAGGCACCTGTCAATTTCTAGGAGGAAGATTGGTGTCTTGGAGCTGTAAGAAGCAGACCAGTGTGGCAATTTCCACACCTGAGTCAGAGTATGTTGCTGCAGGAAGTTGTTGTGCACAACTATTGTGGATACAACATCAGTTAGAAGATTATGGTATTCAGGTAAGTAGAACTTCATTATTATGTGCTTCTACTAGTGCTATTTCTATTGCTCATAATCCTGTTTCTCATAGTAGAACAAATCATATTGAAATAAGATACCATTTTCTTAGAGATCATATGGAGAAAGAAGATATTTCTTTAGAATTTGTTAGTACTGATTTACAACTAGCTGACATGTTTACTAAGCCTTTATATGAAACTAAATTCAACAATTTCAAAATTGAATTAGGAATGTTGAACATAAATTAGTTTCGCAAATTTGGCTAAGTAAAATTGTGTCGACACAAGAAGTTGTCTGTGTCGACACATAGTAGTTGGTGTCGAAATTCCAGGGAAGTGGTGTCGACACATCTAGAAAATTGGTGTCGACACTCCAGAGAAGTGGTGTCGACACATCTAGAGAATAGGTGTTGACTCTTCAGAGAAGTTGTGTCGACACATCCAGAAGTTGTGTCGACACTAAAAATCAACTTTTTGTCGACCTCAAATCGTCGACCTCAAATTGACAATTTCATGGGCTCTTCGTCGAACTCGACCAAGACAAATAGAATTCATGTACAGACATTAGAAGTCTGTGTCGACACTTTTCAACAGTGTCGACACATGAAGAGAATTATGACGTGCCTTTTCACCTTCATTGTTTATAAGGGTATAAATAGGTCAACAACATAGTCTGTCGACACACTCTCCATTTAGAGACTAAAATCTTATGTCGACAAATTCTCTCTTCTCAATTCAAGATTTATCTCAACCCCAATGGCGCCGAAGCTTGAAGATAATGTCAACGAAGGTTATTAGCTGGTACGCAATGCCTTTGATAATGCGGAACCCGAAATTAACGCAGTAGTAACCCTAATTGTAGAAAATGGTTTAGAATTTCTGGTATCTGAACCTACAAAGATTTGGAAGAAAGAAATACTGGATTTCTATGGCGCAGCTACTTTAGATTCTACTGGACTTAAGATCAAATCTACAGTTCAGGGAGCTAAGGTTAAACTTACTTTAAAGAGCTTGAGGAAAACTCTTCAACTCCCAAGAACACAAGAAGAAGAAGAAGTACCTTCTACTAAGACTAGGGAAGCACTTCAGTGGTGTGGATTGGATTCCACCATGAAGATTGGGACTGCAATGAATAGAAAGGGATGAATCTTTAAGGCAAATTCCTTTCAGAAGTGGTTGGAAAAGTCATTCTCTGCAAGCCAGGGGGCATGATAGGATTTCAGCCTATATGTTCAGCCTGATGACCAGAATTATCTACAGACTGAACACAGATTGGTCTACAGTAATCTTTAAAAAGATTTAGGAAAGTATTAAGAAACCAAATCTGGGAAGAATTATGAGTCTGTACTTGACTCGAACAATTCCTGAAGTAATGGAACAAACTGCTGGTTCAAAGATCAACCATAAGAGGAGAATGGACATATGGATTATCTCTAGATGGGATAGAGTCCTAACAAAGGACATGCCAGATGAAGAGAGGCTAGAGATTCCTGACAAATCTCCTACACAAGATATTGCAGATAGTGCTCAGGTGCAGGGGGAGCCTCATCTTGAGGTAGAGCCAACCCACTTGGAAAGTGAAATGGCTACACAGACTATTCTTGAGGTAATTCAAGAAGTTAATCAATCAATTTTCAATAATCAGGATGAAATACTAACTGAGTCCTTGATTGATGCTGACCAGACCACTCAACTTAATAGTCAGGCACAAGATGTTATTATGAAGGATACATCTACAGCTGCAGATGCTCCTGAGTTGGTGGTGCCTCAAGTCCCTACTCAACAAGAGTTTACCCTTGAAGAGTTGTTTCCTGATATAGTACTAGCAATAACTGAAGGGGAGCAAACTAAATTTGAGGGGGAGAAAGCAAAAATTGAGGGGGAGCAAGAAAGAACTGAGAGGGTGGAGCAAGGGACTCAGAGGGAGCAACCTAGGACTGAACATGAATTGCCTCCTAGTCCTAAGGAAAGAGTTGATATAGCTAGTACCTCAGCTTCTGAAGATGAAGCAGCATCGCAAGCCAAGAAGAGAAAACTGATGGTTTTCAAAAGAAGGAGCCAAAGCTATAAGAGAGCATTGCAAACTGCTCCACAATCTGCCCCAGCAACTGATTATATCTCTTTACTGGCCTCTTTGCAAATTAAATTGGATGAACAAAGAGCAGCTATGGAAAAATATATGGATGAAAGCCATAAGGATTTACAATTCTCCTTGGCTCAAGATATCAAATCCATAAGATTTGAAGTAAACCAGCACAAGAAGGAGATGACAGACTGCTTTCACAAAGGAGGCAATGTTGTGGTTTTCCTAGCAACACATCAAGAAAAAATCAAGACTCAAGTTGATGATATGGCTATTAAGCAAGGCTATGTCCTAGAGAATCAACTTAGAATGAATGATAATCTGACAGAATCACATAATGTGATTGTTACAGAGTTAAAGAATATTACTTCTGCCCAGACTGAGGCAAGGGCTAAAGCCAAGACAGATTTTGATAAGCAATTACATGAAGGACTAGCTGTTGTACAAACAGCTATTAAGCAATCTCAAAAGACTATTCCTGATCAGCTACTGAAGTTAAAGTCCTTTTATAAAGATGGTGTAAATTATCTAGATGCACAGGTAAGATTTCAAAAAGATGACCTCAGGGATTATATTGCTAGAGAAGTCATAGAGGGGGAGAGAGTGTTAGTCAAAGCTAGCTCAGATCATGCTAAATGGATATCTAATAGTATCAGAGCCACCCTTGGATATCCACCCCTCTGTGATGATGATAATGTAGCTGAGTCAGGTGTGCATCCTGCCTATTTTGGAGGTGACCAACCTGAAGTTGCTCAGGTCATTTACCCACCAGCAGATTTTGAAATGATTCACCAAGAGGTACAGTCAATGTACAGCCATCCAGAGGGTACTAAAAATATTATCATTGAGAAATTTGAAATGTCAGAGGCAGTTTTGGATAAGGAGAAAGAAGCTCAACTTTCAAAGAAAAGATTCAGAGAACGGGCTGAGTTGAAGCCTGATTTTGAGCAGTGGAGTCCTACTTCCAGGAATATTATCTTGACTGCTTGGAAAGCTGTAAAGGACAAGACCCATAATAAGGGTAAATGGTATACAGAGCAAGAATGGCAAAAGCATGAAGCTAGGCAGGAAGCCATTTTGCAATATAGAAGAAAGGCAAAAGCTGGGAAGCTACCTCCTAATGCTCAGGAGCCTAGCAAGTATTTCTCAAAGCCTTTTCATTATTTTGAAAGATAGAGAATAAGGGCTGAAGAACAAAAGAAGAAAGATCTAAAGGGCAAGAAGTCAGCTGAAGATACTAATGCTCCAGTACAAGCCAAGATCCAATCAGGCAAAGGAATAGTCATCAAGGAGCCTGAGCAGCCTTAGGATAGATTTACTAGATTTTACAACATTGTAATCTTTGGTGTTAAAAATCTATGTAAACAATTGTTAAAAAACTTTTGAAAGGTTAAACAAAACTATGATGAATGCTCATTATGTTTGCATCATTTCCGTGATGTCTTTATATACATGTTTTGTTCATAAGTTACCCTGTCATGAAATATTCTTATACATCATATTGTGTGTTTATTATGAATGGTGTATATCATTGACTAAGGGTTATGACTTCTCCAAATAGGGGGAGATTGTTGGGTACATTGGAAAATGTGTACCAGATTTGAAGAAGCCTCACCTTACTCAATGTTATGCATCAAGGTGTATTTGATGTTGTTTTGAGTTTATATGTACAGGTTAAGTAAATGCAGGGATGCCGGAAAAAGTTTCTAAGTCCATGAGTCGATACCAGAAGAAGCTGTGTCGACACTTATGAAGGCTTGTGTCGACACTTGAGAAAAACTGTGTCGACACTTGGAGAAAATTGTGTCGACACTTGGAAAGGCTGTGTCGACACCTGAAGAAACTGTGTCGACAGAACAGAGGCAGTGTCGACACACAGAAAAGCTTAGTCGACATCAACTGTGTCGACACACAGAGGCAGTGTTGACACACAGAAGACTTTGTCGATATCAACTGTGTCGACACACAGGACTTGTGTCGACACACAACAGAGTTTCAACAAAGTTAAAGAGAAGAAGTGATTGTGTCGACACATAGAATTAGTGTCGACACATTCTACAGAAGCTGTGTCGAGAAGTAGTGTCAACACCAAAGGAGCTGTGTCGACACCATCAAGGCTTATGTCGACACTTAGTCTACTTGTGTCGACAAATGATGAAGTTCAGTCTCGACACTTTGCTGACAGTGATAGAGTTTCAAGAAGTGACTGGATGACTTGACAGTTACCATTACCAACTGGTCTACTACAACTGTCAGAGCTATCAGAAGTTTGTTAGAAACCGGATCAGCCAGTTACCATGGAGGAAGTCTATATAAAGGCATTCTCCATCAACAGAAGAGACTGATAGAGGAAAGAATATACACATACAGTTAAATAAAAATAGAAGAAGATTTTCGTCAGAAGATCTAAGTCGAAGTTGGAGAGAGAGAGCTTCGTCTATTGAAGTGAAGAAAGGTACTTAAATCAACAAGTCTCTTAAGTGCAGATTCTGAACCAGTCTGCCACGAAGGATTCAGAATGAGATCTGAATTTCAAGAAAGAAGCTGATTGAAGATCAACTTCACAGGAGATCAACCCTACTGAGTTCAGATTCAAGAAGCTTTGAAGAAAGCTAAGAGTGGTTGTTCTCTACCATCAGATTCTTTCAAGAACTGATCAAGAAACTATCCATCCTTTCTCTCTCAACTAGGGTGGTGGTAATTTGCAACTTTACATCTATTTTCTGTAGGATCTTTACAAGATCTGAGTTGTAAGCCTGATTTATAAAGGCTGAATTGTAGGAGATTAATTTATCTGAGTGGTAGGCCTTATTGTAGGCTGAGGTAGGGCTGTGAGCCTGAGTTGTAAGAGACTGTTATCTCTGAGTTGTAGGCCTTGTTGAAGGCTGAGGTAGGGTAGATTGTCTGAGCTGTAGGAGTGTGGACTCACTCTGAGTTGTAGGAGCCTTGTTTGGGTTCTGAGCTGTAAGATCTGTGGATCTGAGGTGAAGAGAAGAAGTTAGGCCGAATCTAGCACACTGCTAGATAGGCGAAAGAGGAAAGTGGATGTACCCAGACCTTGGGGAACCACTATAAAACTGTGTGCAATCTGTGTCTGTGTGTATTTCTGTGAATTCTGTGATTGTGGTAGCTGTAGAACTGGTAGATTAATTTGATTATCTGAATAAATATTTTGCCTTAGTGTAAAAAGGAATTGCACCAATTCACCCCCCCCCCCTCTAGGTGTTTAAGAACCAATTCTTTCACTTTGGGCCAGCCTGGAGAACTACGAGGCCCGCTTTCATATGATCAGCGAGATCGACCGGCGGATGGAGATGAACGACCTCCGTCTTCAGCTTGTCCTCGACGAGTTGGCTAGGATGCATGCGAGCATGGGATCTGTTGGTCGATTGGCGAGGATGGAGGAACAGCTGCGGCTCGGCGATGACGCGATAGCACTGGCGACCGATCATTACCGGAGGGCGCGTGAGATGGTATGGGCCGGACGACATCTACATCCTCCTGAGCGGGCTCCTAGAACTTAGGATTTTTTATTTATTTATTTGAATTCGTCGTAGGCGATTATTGTACTGAACAATCCTATATTTATAATACGTAAGTTTGTATCTCGCTCTTGATTTCTGCCTTGTTATTTATTGTTTTCTTGCTGCCCTTCTGTGATATGACGAGTTCGTTTTGCAAGTTCTGGCGAAGTTGCGAGATTCCTTGCTGAGATGTGCGAGATTGGGCTAAGGCCGGTGTACAACACCGTGTTCGCCGAGCGGGTCTGCCAAGCTAGGCGAGCGGGCCAGGCTGCCCGGCCCGCACCAGAATAACATGTGAGGGCAGGCGGCAGGAGGACAGCTCGTTCTCGCCCAGGTCGGGCGGGCGAGCCACGCGAGTTGGCCCCTTCAACCCTCTCGCTCGCTCTGCATTCGTCGAACAGAGTTTGGGTCCCCATTCGTCGAGCAGAGTTTAGGTCGCCATTCGTCGAGAAGAGTTTGGGTCGCCATTCATCGAGCAGAGTATGGGTCGTCATTCGTCGAGCAGAGTTTGGGTCGCCATTCGTCGAGAAGAGCTTTTAGGTCGGCATTCATCGAACTAGTATTCGGGGATGGGTTCGACAAGTCTAGATTGGCGAGCCCTCCTCCGAGGCTCCCATGGTTACAGTTGGAATCCTGGCCGCCAACCCGCTCTCCTATACGCAACCCAGCTGCCAGCCCGCCTCGGCACGGGCATTGGCGGGTCGCGGTGGCCCGGCTCGCGCTCGCCCAAGAAGAGTAGGCGAGCCGTAGGAGCCAGGTCGCACTGCCTTCCGCGAGGGTAGAGTAGTGGCGAGCTGACCTTCATATCCCTGGGGTGGGCCTAGTAGAGGCCTAGAGGTAAAATTACCTGGATGCCCTCCCCATGGGTGCGAATAGCTTGTTGGAACAGCGGAGCTACGCTGTTGGCAGACCAAGTTGGACTGCACATAGCTGTTTAAAACAACGAAGATTGGCTATTTGCAGGCCATTTTCAGAATTCTATAAATAGAACCCAAGGGGCACCTCATAAGGCATGCTCTGATACTCACTAGCTCCTTAGTCCCCTAGTGCTTTCTGAGGTAGCCTTAGCTCGGCCTGTGGCTAAGGAGCGGATGTACTCTCAGGTCTTTCGGGTGTGTGGTGGGTCCTCCCCGCCGAGCCCTTAGGTCGGTTCTTCCTTTGTCTCTTTTGTTGTTTTGCTTGCAGGAGCGAAGTAGGTGCACGATCACCCCTTCCCCACGAGTGAACTTCACAAGAGATCGAGATTTTGGTTTCAACATTTTAGTGTGGTGAGCGTGGAGCGTGGTCAATACAGAAAAGCTTCAGCGAGCTTGATGACAGGAGGACAGGGATTTGATAGGCCGGACTCGCCGCCACCTCTGGCCACGGTGGGGATGTTTGAAGATTTCAGGAATGAGGTGTTGGGCCTCGTCAAGTTCGCACTCGGCAAGCGGGCAGAGTGCTTGACGCCGCCAATCCAGATCGTAGCCGCCCCCTCATTAGGCGAGGACGCTCCCGGCAGGCGAGCTAGGAAGGAAGTGGACGAGGAGGGCTGGGGGTGCGAGCTCTTCCCTGGCTCAGTAGGCAGAGGTCGGCTCAGTGATCTGAGCCCACGAGACGCGCCAGCTGGCCCAGTAGGGGGAGGCAGCCCCTTCAGCGAGTTGGTCTCTTCAGCTCCAGTTCCAGAGGGGTTCAGGGAACCCGAGATGTCCTACTACACCGGGAAGGGGGACCCGGTCCAACATGTCCCGTGGTTTGAAGACGTGGTCTCGATCCGGCAGATGTTGTATGTGTTCAAGTGTCGACTCTTCGCCATCACCCTCAAGGAGAAGGCGAGGGAGTGGTTCCATCAATTGCCGGCCAGCTCCATCTACTGTTTTGAGGACCTGCGTTGGGGGTTCATGCTGAGGTTCACTACCTCGAAGAGGAGGAAGAAGGAGTCGGAGTCCCTATTCCACATCAAGCAGGGAGTGAATGAGATGTTGGAGAGCTATGTGGATCGGTACCAGGAGGAGGTCACCCAGGTCCAGGAGATGCCGGGTCATAGTCTGATGATGGCTTTCACCCTGGGCCTGCAGAAGGGTTTCTTCAGGATGGAGTTGAAGAGAATACCCCCCCCCTCTCCTACGAGGAGCTGATGGAGAGGTCGGCGAGAGAAGTTGACGGGGAGGCCTCAAATCTAGAGTTCGCTTGGAAGCTGGCTAGGTGGGCCATGGAGGAAGAGAAGGAGCCAAGAGGAGGAAGATGATAAGAGGAGAGAAGAGGAGAGCCCCGACACAGGGGGTAGAGGCAGCTCCCGGGGCAGCAGCAACCCAGGTGGGGGCATAAGGAGCCTGACCGTCGGCTGTGCTGGAGGCCCGAGTGGCAAGGGCAGGGGCCACAAAGAGGGTACCAAGGAAGGGACCACCACCGGGGGGGGGGGGCAAGATCAATTCTACCTCCCGAGCTGGAGGCAGGCCCAGAGGCCTCAGCTCCCCGATCAAGAGGAGGCTATGGCCATAGCCATAGGGGAGAGGAGGAGAGTAGTAAGGAGGAGGAGGAGAGAGGTTAGGGTGGAGTTGCCCTACTGCGACTTCCATCAGGAGGAAGGGCACGCCACATCCATGTGCCCAGAGTTCCTCGAAATGAGAGGGAACAGGGAGCAGCAGCAGCAGCAGAGGCATCAGGAAGTGACGATCGAGGAGGTCCTGCCTCGGGCAGAGGAGGACCATTGCGAAGACCGGGTGGACGTCGAGACCCGAGGAGGGATCAGAGTGACCCATGGAGGGGTGGGGGTTGAGGCTTCCCGGAAGGTGATCCTCCACACCATGTATCACCGAAGCGTTGGCTCCACATCCCAAACCCCACCCCCAAAAGAGAGGATCACCTTCTCAAGGAGCGATATGACGGATAATGAGGATCCTTTTTATGATGCACTGGTCTTCCAGACAGCCATCGAATATTTTACCATCTCCAGGATCCTCGTCGACAACGGGAGCTCTGTCAATGTTATCTTTAAGAAGGTGTTTGACGTGATGAAGGTGGAGGCAAAGAGGGTGTTGGCCTCGGATGGGCCCTTGTTTGGATTTTCGGGGGAGAGGAAGGAAGTGGAGGGAGGAGTAGGCCTCCATGTCACCCTGGGGGGGCAGTCCAGGAACTGCAGGTTCGCCATCGTGGATGCCCCAGCAGCTACAGTGCCATCTTTGGGAGGCCCCTTATCAGCGCCTTTCGCTGCATCCCCTGATTATTCCATCAGTGCTTGAAGTTCAATGCCGAGGGGATTCAGGTTAGGGCCAGGGGGACCCCAAGGTGGCGCGAGAATGCTACGTCACCCCCGTAAACTCCATTTCTTGGCAGGATGGAGCCGAGAAGATGAAGCGAAGGATGGAGGAGGCAGAGCAGGAAGCTGGCGGGGAGGAGCTGAAGGCGGAGAGCTGCACCGAGGTAGAGGCAGCGGGAGGAGTTTGGGGGAAGTCGACTGAGGAGATGGCCGTATAAGAAGAGGTGGAGGAGGAGCTCCTAGTCCTAGAGGAGAGGGATGTTTGAGAGTGGGGGGAGCAGTCCCAGTTGGAAGGTGCGGAAGAGGCGGTGGAGCTGGAGGTCCAAACCCGTGAAGGTAGGGTGGAGAATGTCCGCGTCAGCGGAGGGCTGACCCCGGAGGACCAAGGCCGGATGCTGGAGTGCATCTAAATGAACGTGGACATCTTCTCATGGAGCGCCACGAAGATGCCGGGGGTTGACGCGGATGTAGCTTGCCACCGCCTCAACTTGGACCCGGGAACACGCCCCGTCCAATAAAAGAAGAGGTCCACCACGGACAAGCTGGCAGACCCCATCAGAGAGGACGTGGCAAAACTTCTCCTGGCCGGCTTTGTGTCCGAGATCCAATACCCCGGCTGTGTCTCCAATGTAGTCATGGTTAAAAAGGGAGACGACTGGTGGCGTATGTGTATCGACTTCTCCTTGCTTAATAAATCTTGTCCTATGGACTGTTATCCCTTGCCTCGGATCGACGCACTAGTTGACTCAGCCGTTGGTTTTTTTATAATGAGCTTTCTAGATGCATTTTCAGGTTATCATCAAATCAGGATGCACCTCCCAGACGTCAAGGATGTCTCGTTCATCACGGGGGATGGATGCTACTGTTAAAAAATGATGCCCTTCGGGCTGAAGAACGCAGGGGCGACCTCCAGAAGATGATGGATAGGGTCTTCAATGAATAGAAGGGGAGGAACCTGGAAGTGTACGTGGATGATCTCATGATCCAAGAGTCAGGATGTGGACTCTCACCTCCAGGACCTAGAGGAGACCTTTGATACCCTACGCAGGTATAAGATGCGGTTGAACCCCCTGAAGTGTGTCTTCAGGGCTAGCAGGGGGAAGTTCTTGGGGCACCTCCTCACCCCTGCAGGGGTCGAGCCGAATCCTGATAAGGTCAAGACTATCATGGAGCTGGGGTCGCTGTGAAATGCTAAGGAGGTGCAGCGGCTGACGGGGAAGCTGGCAGGGCAAAGTAGGTTCCTCTCCTGGGCTGGGGAGAAGTGTTCGCCCTTCTTCAAAGCACTGAGGGGGGGGGGGGTGTTAAAGATTTGAGTGGACCAAGGAGTGCGAGGAGTCATTCCAGGCCCTCAAGATGCAGTTGACTCGGGCCCCGTTGCTCCAAGGGCCAAAGGAGGGGGAAGACCTGTTTTTGTATCTCGGGGTCGGCGCGGAGGCCTTGAGCTCTGTCCTAGTTCGTGAGGAGGGGAAGAAGCAGCTCCCTATATATTACACGAGCTGGGTCCTGGGGAAGGCCGAGCTCCGCTATCCAATTTTATAGAAGCTGGCCTTCGCCCTGATCGTCTCAGCCCGAAGGCTGCGGCCCTACTTCCAGGCACACTCAATCCGAGTAGTGACTGACCATCCCCTCCGCAACATCTTTGAGGGGGTGGATCATTCTGGCAGGCTGGACAAGTGGTCGGTGGAGTTGAGTGAATTTGACGTCTCCTTCATCCCCCGCCTCTCAATCAAAGCTCAAGCAATGGCCGACTTCTTGGCCAATTATGTGGTTGAGGTGGCGGAGGAAGAGCACACTTGTCTGACTCCTTGGAAGGTGAAGGTAGATGGCGCCTCGGGGAGGCATTCCCTAGGAGTGGGGGTGATCTTGGAGAGCACCCACGGGACTAGAATTGAGCAGAGGGTGGTGGTGCACTTCCCCATCACCAACAATCAGGACGAGTATGAGGCCGTGATAGCAGGGTTGCGCCTGGCCAGAGAGCTGTGGGTGTTGGACGTGGAGGTCCTTACTGACTCCATGGTGGTAGCTTCTCAGATCAACGGGGAGTTCGAGGCGAGAGAGCCTACCCTGCGGCTATAGTTAGCCAAAGTAAAGGGGGCCATTGGCACGTTCCAAAATTTTTCCATCCAGCATGTGCCCCGGGAGTAGAATGAGTAGGTCGATCAGCTAGCGAAGCATGGTCCCCGGGTGGGGGTACCATCACCGACTTGTTCCGCCATTCCATCGAAGAGGGGGAGCTTATGGAGATAAACTAGCGGCCTTCATGGATGGACCCGGTCGTAACTTTCCTTTCCACGGGAGAGTATCCGTAGGGGGTAGACAAGAAGAAGCTCAGGCACAAGTCGGCGTACTACCTCCTCCAGGACGGGCAGTTGTACAGAAAGACTCTCTCGGGGATGCTGGCTCGATGCGTGGCCGAGGGGGAAGTACATAGAATCTTGGAAGAAGTCCACTCTAGGGAGTGTGGGAGTCACTCTAGGAGTCGGACCCTGGAAGGGAGGATTGTCAGGCATGAGTACTTCTGGCCCACCCTGGGCCGTGATGCAACAGAGTTCACAAGAAGGTGCCACAAATGCCAGCTGTTTACTCCCCTCCAGCTACAGCCGACTCAACGAATCAAAAGTATCACAACCCCCTGGTCCTTTGCCATTTGGTGGATGGATTTGGTTGGACAGTTCCCCCAGGCCAGTGGGCAGAGAAGGTTCCTACTAGTGATGATCTATTATTTCTCCAAGTGGTTGGAGGTGAGGGCGCTGGCCAAGGTGACTTCCCAGGTCATCAGGAACTTCGTTTGGGGGGAGATCATCTGTAACGCCCCCGGTTTTTTCTGCAATTGTTTGATCTTTGATTGGCGTTACATTGGCGTATATTTGGCCTTTGCTGTTGTTGGCTTGTTTGGTAGCCTGTTTGCAAGATTCCCTAGCAAGCCAGAGTCTGTTTTGGTGACTCGGTGGTGCCTCTTCGGGAATGCTTGTGTGTTGGCTTCGGGTAATGTTAGCCCTAGTTTTGTTTGTCGGATGACGATTTCGACTTTGCCACTAGATTCGTAGCGTGGGTATTTAGCTAAGGTCGAGCGGGACCGCCTGATGAACGAGTTCTTACATTTGAAGCAGAGGCAGCTCACAGTTAGTGAGTATGCGATTGAGTTCAGCAAACTGAGTCGGTTTGCCCCCGACATGGTAAGTTCTGAGGCGGATCGAGTTAAGCGTTTTCTTGGTGGCCTAAGAAATGATGTCCAACAGTTAACAAGTGCTTATGGATCAGCAAAGGTGTAGAGTCTGGGGTTTTGCTTGAGCGTGTGCAGTTATCTCCTGTGCGACGTGACATCACGACACATATTTTCTCTTGCTCTGATATGATATAATTATTGAGAAAATGCAGGTTGTGACATCATCTGCCGCCACGAGCTGCCCCTGGCAATTGTCACAGACAATGGGCCCCATTTCGCCAGCATGGAGTTTACCAGTTTCTGCGAGCAGCTTGGGATCGACCTTAGGTTCACCTCGGTCCACCACCCTACGAGCAACAGGCAGGTGGAGGCTGCGAACAAGAACATTGTCAACCTCCTAAAGAAGAAAGTGGAAAAATCTGAAGGGGAGCTGGGTGGAGCAGCTTCCCGCGGTTCTCTGGGCCTTGAGGACCACCCCCAACACAGCTACAAGAGAGACCCCCTTCAAGCTCTCTCATGGGTGCGAGGCAGTGCTCCCCGTGGAATTTGAAGTTCAAACACCTCGAGTTGTTGCGGCCAGAGAAGGCAGGGAAGAATGGCTCGTTGAGAACGAGGAAGATCTGCGGCTCTCCCTTGACATGGTGGAAGAACTGCGGGACCTTTTTGCCGTCCGACAAGAAGAGGTAAAGAGGAGGATGGCCAAGTACTTTGACAAGCACGTCAGAGTCAAGTAATTTGTGGAGGGGGAATTGGTGCTGAAGAAGGCGGATGCAGTAGGGAGGTCAGCAACCGTGGGGAAGCTCAACACCAGCTGGGAAGGTCCATTTATTGTAAAAGAAGCTTTAAGATCAGGGGGATATCGACTCCAAAATGTGGAGGACGAGACCCTAAGTCTCACCTGGAGTGGTGATGACTTAAAACGCTTTTTCTCTTGAAACATGTAAGCGGTGCTTTGATTCTTAATAAAAGTTCTTTAACACGCCAATGCTGTCGCAATGAGTATGCATGAAGAAGTGAAGTGTATTTGGACCCCGAGCAAATCCCGCTGTCAGGCTGTCACCTAGATGGCAGGGCTGGAAGTCACTCGGTGTCATCCTTAGACCTCGAGCAGATCCCGCTGTCAGGCTCTCACCTAGCTGGCAGGGCTGGAAGTCACTCGATGGTATCAGTCGTGGACCCCGAGAAGATCCCGCTGACAGGCTCTCACCTAGCTGGCAGGGCTGGGAGTCACTCGGTGTCATCCTTAGACCTCGAGCAGATCCTGCTATCAGGCTCTCACCTATCTGGCAGGGTTGGAAGTCACTCAATGGAATCAGCTGTGGACCCCGAGCAGATCCCGCTGTCAAGCTCTCACCTAGCTGGCAGGGCTGGAAATCACTCGGTGTCATCCTTAGACCTCGAGAAGATCCCGCTGTCAGGCTCTCACCTAGCTGGCTGGGCTGGAAGTTACTCGATGGTATTATCCGTGGACCTCAAGCAGATCCCGCTGTCAGGCTCTCACCTAGCTGGCAGGACTGGAAGTCACTCGGTGTCATCCTTAGACCTCGAGCAGATCCTGCTGTCAGGCTCTCACCTAGCTGGCAGGGCTGGAAGTCACTCGATGGTATCAGTCGTGGACCCCAAGCATATCCCACTGTCAGGCTCTCACCTAGCTGGCAGGGCTGGAAGTCACTCGATGTCATCCTTAGACCTCGAGCAGATCCCGCTATCAGGCTCTCACCTAGCTGGCAAGGCTGGAAGTCACTCGATGGTATCAGTTGTGGACCCCAAGAAGATCCCGCTGTTAGGCTCTCACCTAGCTGGCAGGGCTGGAAGTCACTTGGTGTTATCCTTATACCTCAAGCAGATCCCGCTGTCAGGCTCTCACCTAGTTGGCAAGGCTGGAAGTCACTTTATGGTATCAGCCGTGGACCCCGAACAGGTTCCGCTGTCAGGCTCTCACCTAGCTGGCAGGGCTAGAAGTCACTCGGTGTCATCCTTAGACCTCGAGCAGATCCCGCTGTCAGGCTCTCACCTAGCTGGCAGGGCTGGAAGTCACTCGATGATATTAGACGTGGACCCCGAGCAAATCCCGCTGTTAGACTCTCACCTAGCTGGCAGGGCTGGAAGTCACTTGGTCTCATCCTTAGACCTCGAGCAGATCCCGCTGTCACGCTCTCACCTAGCTACCAGGGCTGGAATTCACTCGATGGTATCAGCCGTGGACCCCAAGGAGATCCCGCTGTTAGGCTCTCACCAAGCTGGCAGGGCTAGGAGTCACTCGGTGTCATCCTTAGACCTCGAGCAGATCCCGCTATCAGGCTCTCACCTAGCTGGCAGGGCTGGAAGTCACTCAATGGAATCACCCGTGGACCCCGAGTAGATCTCACTATCAGGCTCTCACCTAGCTGGCAGTACTGGAAGTCACTCGGTGTCATCCTTAGACCTCGAGCAGATCCCGCTTTCAGTCTCTCACCTAGCTGGCAGGGCTGGAAGTCATTCAATGGTATCAGTCGTGGACCACGAGTAGATCCCGCTGTCAGGCTCTCACCTAGCTGGCAGGGCTGGAAGTCACTCGGTGTCATCCTTAGACCTCGAGCAGATCCCGCTGTCAGGCTCTCACCTAGCTAGCAGGGCTGGAAGTCAGTCAATGGTATCAGCTGTGGACCCTGAGCAGATCCCACTGTCAGGCTCTCACCTAGCTGGTAGGGCTGGAAGTCATTCGGTGTCATCCTTAGACCTCGAGTAGATCCCGCTGTCAGGCTCTCACCTAGCTGGTAGGGCTGGAAGTCACTCGATGGTATCAGCCGTGGATCCCGAGAAGATCCCACTGTCAGGCTCTCACCTAGCTGGCAGGGATGGAAGTCACTCGGTATCATCCTTAGACCTCAAGCAGATCCTGCTGTCAGGCTCTCACCGAGCTGGCAGGGCTGGAAGTCACTCGATGGTACCTGCCGTGGACCTCGAGCAGGTCCCGCTGTCAGGCTCTCACCTAGCTGGCAGGGCTAGAAGTCTCTTGGTGTCATCCTTAGACCTCGAGCAGATCTCGCTGTCAGGCTCTCACCTAGCTGGTAGGGCTGGAAGTCACTCGATGGTATCAGACATGGACCCCGAGCAGATCCCACTGTCAGGCTCTCACCTAGCTGGCAGGGCTGGAAGTCACTCGGTGTCATCCTTAGACCTCGAGCAGATCCCGCTGTCAGGCTCTTACCTAGCTGGCAGGGCTGGAAGTCACTTGATGGTATTAGCCGTGGACCCCGAGTAGATCCCGCTGTCAGGCTCTCACCTAGCTGGCAGGGCTAGAAGTCACTCGGTGTCATCCTTAGACCTCGAGCAGATCCCACTATCAGGCTCTCACCTAGATGGCAGGGCTGGAAGTCAGTCGATGGTATTAACCCCGGACGCCGAGCAGATCCCGCTGTCAGGCTCTCACCTACCTGACAGGGCTAGAAGTCACTCGGTGACACCCTTAGATGTCACAACCCGTATTTCCTCAACAAGTACATCGTATCAGAGCAAGAGGAACTACGGGTTATGATGCCACGTCGTGCAGGGGATAACTGCACACGCTCAGGCAACTCTTGACGCTTACTTTATGAGTTGAAATTCAACAGTGAAATGTAAGAAAACCTTTAGATTGAATGACCGTATCCCTCGGCCTTAGGTAAGAAAACTGATTTGTACGCTGCAGAAATACTTTGTTTATTTATGATGAGCTCCTATATGCAGTCTATAGTAATACTACTATAAGAAATCCTCTTTGTTTACGTCATTTAGAAAATATGTCTTAGTTGATCAAAACATGTATGCATGATATACAATAATAGGTTTTGTGTAGCTTAAAAATACGTAATGCAACCTATCATAAACCCTTCCCAAAAGCAAGTAGACGTCATTCCATCTAAATGAGTCATATTAGCAGTCTAGTATTCATATAGTACAAGTAAAGAAAACCACCAATGGGCGCCAACAAACTGACACGAACCCATTGGGGCACATGTATGTCTGTACAACAAAGAAAAGAACTACCTCACTACGCAAGCTCGGCTATTTCCCAAGAAACGCCTCCAACAAACCTAACCGCTCAACCGGCTACAACCTGCACCTGAGGCATTCAAGAAAGAATACCTCAGCAATCAACCAAGCTATACAAAAGAGAGCATGAATTTCATAATTAATAAAGAAGAGGCTTACCGACCCCATAGCAATGTTTTATATAAGTAAAAAGAGTGCATAAAACAAATGCGTACAAGTATTAAACAATGTCATTCCAAAGTGTCAACCGCACCAAGTGCGTACAAGTTCAACAAGTCCTGCTCCACCCGCAGGAGAAAAAGGGCAATACACATGCCCAAACTCAGCATCTTACAAACAAGAAACAACCAAACGAGTGAAACATAAGCAGCGGTTAAGTTCAATTCCGCAAGAGTCTTTCGGTGGCGGCCCTAAAGTTGAACGCACCAAAAAAACCAGCCCACATCGGGGCCAAAGTGGTCTCTCTAACCACAAAACCAAAACCCGGTGGCCACAGGCTGAAACCACACCACCCCTTGCAGAATTTTCACACAAACGCTCCTGCCATGGTTCACAATTCGCCTCGCAAAACGCCCCATAACCCAAGCTAAACACGTTCCTTTCATCGTTCTCACGCATGACGACAAGTGACTAGAAAAGTAATTAAGTTATAATCTACATGAATTACATGATGAGGAACAAGAACAAATCACATGATTAGGCAAGAAAAAGGCTACATGAACATGAATAAATAGAGCTACATGAGTCACATGAACAAGATAAATGACATGAAGCAACCTATCATAGACTTGATAACCAAAGAAAACTAAGCATGGAAATCATATTCATGGAGTATAGGACATTCAAAAACATAATCATAAAGCTAGTGAGGAAGAACTCAACACAAGAAGAACAAGCTAGGGAATTTGAAAGATAAGCACTAGCTATGTTGGCACAATCAAAATCAAGAAAGAAGATTGGCAAGGGTGAAGAACACCGCTTGCCTGAACCGAGACGATGCCGCGACGGCTGCTCCTCTCTTTCCTTGCCTTGCTTGAGCCTTTGCTCTCTTGCTTTCTCTTTGAGAATGAAGAAGAAGATGAAGAGAAGGTGAAATGAGAAGAACAATTCTCTGTTTCGGCCTTATTTCCTCCAGAACAGAGCTGGACCGTTAGATGCAGAATCAAGGAAATCAACGGCACAAAAAAACTGGAAAAAGTCGATTTTCGGGCCGGTCACGCCCTATGTCACGCCCGTGACACAGGGCGTGTACCTTAAGCGGCACAGAAAGTCGGCAAATTCCAAGTTTATTCACACGGTACATGGTCGGGTACACGCCCGTGATGGGT
Organism: Platanthera guangdongensis; assembly: GCA_039583875.1. Lineage (NCBI taxonomy): Eukaryota > Viridiplantae > Streptophyta > Magnoliopsida > Asparagales > Orchidaceae > Platanthera > Platanthera guangdongensis. The sequence continues at coordinate 157,632,739 of CM077162.1, read as the reverse complement.
CGGTCACGCCCGTGACCTAGGGCGTGTAACCCGTGTCTCGACATCTTGTCGACACAAAGTGTTGACACTCGACACAGCTAGACATGCCCTATGACACGCCGGTGTCACAGGTTATGTCCCCTCTCTCGACACCCGACACTCGACACTCAACACTCGACACTCGACACTCGACACTCGACACTCGACACTCGACACTGCGGGACACGGCCCGTGACACGCCCGTGTCACGGGGCGTGTACCCCATTCGTCGAGCTTAACTCGACACCAGAAAATCGTCAAGTCAAGGAGGTCACACCCAGGTCACGGCCTGGGTCACGCCCGTGTCAGGGGGCGTGTCTCACACAAAAACGACCATTTTTCCCTGTTTTGAAAAATGTTCCTGTGTCGTCCTAGACCATTTTTGCCTTAAGAACTTTTTACCCTTTTTTGTTTGATGTACCAGCAACTCGTTTTGAGCAACCTTCCCCGGGCGCGAAAAAGTGCAAGCATTCCCTAAGAGGCCTCACCGAGTCCATAAGCACTTGCGAACTGCTGCACGTCGCTGCAGAGTCCGCTAAGAAATCTCTTTACGCGGTCAGCTTCCGTCATCACCAAGCTCGGAGCAAACCGACTTAACTTGCTAAACTCAATTTCATACTCACTCACTGTGAGTTTCCTCTGCTTCAAGTACAAGAAATCATTCATGAGGTGGTCCCTTTCAACTGATGGCAGAAACTTGCGCCGTAACATGTCTTTGAACGCTTCCCACGAACAGCCCGCCCCTAGGCCTTCCTTTTCTCGCAACCACCAACCTTTCGCCAACCCTTTGAGTTGATAGGCAGCAAGCATCACCTTCTGGTCCTCGGTAACGCCAGATACACAAACATCTCTTCCAATGTGATTACCCAATCATCTAAGATCACAAAGTCCGCTTTGCCATCATAAGTCGGTGGTCCAAGTCGCTGAAACTGCGAGATGAAAGTCATCGTAGGAGGAATCACAACTGGAGGTATCACTGCCACTGAAGGAGTAGAAATCGTGGGGCCTCTGACAGTCTCTTGCCCTCTTGGTGCTAGCCCCGACATCGCTGATGACATAGCTTGCAGCTGGGACTGCACTTCCTGCACCTGCCTCGTCAAAGCCTCATTACTTTGGCGAAGACTATCCATCAGGGCATTATTCTGCGCGCCCGAAGACACGCCCTCGGATTGGGGAGTTTGCCTTGTCACTGGACGCTTCGACATCCTATAAACACGTTCACTCTTATCAAGCTCAAACCTAACAAAACACACAACGGCTAGGTACAGACCATACATATCTACATATGAATATCAACTGCTAACTTGCTCTGGGAGTTTGAAAATGATGGTATGCCTACCCTAAAGATGACTCACCGTCATCCCACTAACTTGTGCCTAACCGATGAATGCATGACTTTCTTTGACCCAAAACCATGAGTGTACAGGTGTCATCATGTACATCTTTAGCTTGGCACGTTGTGCTCATGCAATGTTATGTTATGCGTGCTGTGCGATGCATTCTAGAAAAGGCCTTAATGCATGCCATGAGCGGTCGTACGCATCACAATGCTATGCATCCCATACTACATAGCATTGCATGCAACGAAGAAAAGAAAACGTGCTAGTCGCATCCATGTGGTAAGGTTATGCATCCCATACTACATAACCCGCACATGTTGCCCCTATGGTGGATCCATATACAACCACACATTATGCATCCCATACTACATAATATGCCCCGTATACTTCTTGTCATGCCATGAGTGTAGTGTGCGTGCGTCGGCCAAGACATACTGATGGCACCTCGGTGTGTGTATGATATGATACTTACAACCAAACAAGAAAGTTTGCCCGACCAATTGTCAAGCAAACCTGGCTCTGATACCAACTGTCACAACCCGCATTTCCTCAACAAGTACATCGTATCAGAGCAAGAGGAACTACAGGTTATGATGCCACGTCGTGCAGGGGATAACTGCACACGCTCAGGCAACTCTTGACGCTTACTTTATGAGTTGAAATTCAACAGTGAAATGTAAGAAAACCTTTAGATTGAATGACCGTATCCCTCGGCCTTAGGTAAGAAAACTGATTTGTACGCTGCGGAAATACTTTGTTTATTTATGATGAGCTCCTATATGCAGTCTATAGTAATTGTTGAAACCGGAACCCGGCTTCCTGTAGAGCTCGCCCTTGGGGAAAGGGGTGGTCTCGCGCCTACTTCGTTCCTGCAAGGAAAAACAACAAGACAAGGAGAAACAGGCCCAAGGGCTCGGCGGGGAGGTCCCACCACAAACCCGAAAGATCTCAGAGCGCTTCCCCTCCTTAGCCTGAAGCCGAGCTAAGGTACCCTCAGAAAGCACTTAGAGAATTTGGGGAGAGGAGCTCAGGGAAAAACATGCTTTCAGGGGTACCCCTTGGGTCCTATTTATAGTTTTTGAAACCCGGACTGCCAATAACCAAAATAACTGACCTGAAAATACCAGAAAACCCTCGGCTGGGTCTGCCAACAGCCAAACTCCGCTGTTTTGAAGGGCTACGGGCAGACCAGCAGGGGTAAAACAGTAAAAGGTACCTCTGACCCCCAGGCGAGCTGGGACCCCTGGCCACCTCGGTATGCTTTGCTCGCCAGCTGCTGCTGAGCTCCACTGCGAGGACGCGAGCCTCAGCCCGCTCGGCGAATGCCGAGCTCCGGGTCGCCGATCGTCGATCTCTGGTCGACGGATGCCGAACTCTGGCCCGCTCCTGCTGCCGCCGAGCTTGCCTACTGCTACTGGGCTCGCCTGCTGCTGCCGAGCTCGCCGAGCTCGCCTGTTTGGCCTTTGCTCGCCGGACACGGGGTTGTACACAATCCCCGCTCTTTTCGAGCTTGCCAAAAAGCTCGGAAAGAAACATCCAACCCGAAGTGTGCGGCGAGCTCCGGCTGGCGAGTTGAAGGGAATCTTATGGTGGGGGCCACCTGCGGCTATATATATGTGCACCTGCTCTGCTACCTGGCTCTTGCCATTCCCCCTACTGCCTTGCCAAGATGCCCCTTCCAAAGGAGATTCAAGAGCGCGTAGATCGAGCTCGCCGGGCTTCCGAGGCTCGCATTGCCGCGCTGACGGCGGTCCCCGCAAAGGTCCCTCAAGTTGATCCCGCCGAGCCGGGCTCAAAGAGGTCAAGGCCATTTCTCGAGGCGGCTGAGCCCATCTTCCATGACCTGAGGGCCACTTTGGCTTGCGAGACCGGCTCTTCTACTCGAACTGTTCTGGAGAATGATAGGGAGGTCGTTGTTGTCGGTGACGATCAGGGCGGCCTTCCAGATGATGAGGGGACCGCGCCGCGGGTTCCTACGCCGCGAGGCGAGGCTGTCCCCGCCACTTCACAACTTTCGGCCCCGGACAACCATCCACGGGATCCGCCGCTCCTCTTCGGGATCCTGCCTGTGAGCTCGCAGAGGCCAGCTTCGCCGCCTGGCTCCCCTCCTCGGCACATTGATGCGCCCGCCGGGGGGGGCCCGGGGTCCATTCCTGTCCCGGGCTTCGAGCCCATCTCGCCGGGAGCTCGCGGCCCAGGTCGCGGGAAAGACCTGAGGTTCATCCCTCCTCGCATCTCTTTGGAGCCGCCGAGCTCTTCAGGTCTGCCTCGCTCAACCCTGTGCTTCACAAGCTTTTGCTCTGCTGACATCTGCCTTTACAGCCCTTCCCAGTCAGTCGGCTGCCGAGGAGTCCTCGCGAGCGGCCCACCATTCTCCCCTCCCATCTCCGAGCTCGCTGGACTCTTACCTGGGCCCGAAGGTGGATCAAGGCGAGCTGATGAGGAGGGAGGTCAAGCTCCTCAAGAAGCTGGTGGGTGGTCTACGCGAGGTGCAAGGAGTCAACGAAACGTTACAGCGCAACTATGCGCGCCTTGCTGAGGAGGTGCGCCTCGGCCGACCTGGCGAGTTGATGTCTCCTTCCCGACTCCTGGATGAGATAGATGACGGTCTCTTAGTCGCGCAAAGGAACTCTGGGAGGATCCGCGAGCTTCTCCGCGTGCGGCAGCTTGGGGGGCGGGGATCGCGAGGCCGGGGTAGGTAAATTTGCGGGCTCCCCTGCCGAGCCGACCGGCACTCGTATCCTGGTGCCCTCCCTGCTCGCGCGCCTTGTTTTCTGTTTCGAACTTTCCCCTGCTGGGGTGAATAATTTTTAGAACATTTTCATTTGTTATTTAAATAAAAAGCTGTAATGTTTTGACTTAGCCTTAGTGAGGATGCGCCGGAAGTCGGCGAGCTGGGGTGGTGAGCTGGGGTGGCGAGCTGGGTGGCGAGCTGGGGTGGCGAGATGCGCCGATGTGACAGCCTGCCTCAGATTCTTTTCTATAAATAGCCCCCCCCCCCTCACCTACCCCCGTACTGTCTTTATTGCTCTGCTTCCCTTCCTGCTTTTCCTTTCTTCTGCTCGCGTTGCCTCTTTGCTTCTTTCCTGCGACCATGGGCAAGACTAATCCGGACGCCGATGGCCGCTCCAAGTGCGCGCAGCACTTCGCGGATTATTGTTTCTTTGACGGCCACACCAACGAGGAGGAGCTCGCCGAATTCAAGGCCCTGTATGTGCCGCCGGGCTTTGAGGCGCGCAGGCCGGGGCCGGGCGAGGCCATCAATACGTTCTACGAGAACGAACTCGCCTTCCCCATCTCGCACTTCGAGGTGGGGCTGCGACTTCCTTTGTGGCCGGAGATCCGGCAGATCTTGAAGTACTACGGGGCCGTCCCCGCGCAGCTGAACTCCAACGCCATCGCAATGATGGTGGCGTTCGCGAGCTACCTCCGGCGGGAGAGGATCGAGTTCAACCTGACTGTGTTCAGGAAGCTCTTCTCCTACAAGGCGACGACGGACGGGGTCGCCTACTTCGGCGGCTCCTTGATCAAAGTTCGCGAGATCGCGAACAAGCACCACACCTGGATGACCAAGATCGCCTTCATCAAGGGCGATCTTGGCAACATCCCCTACTCGCCGCAACAGAAAGGCGAGGAGGTGTACCGCCCGCCGGCCGTGTCCGGCAACGACGCCGAGCTCCACAAATTCTTCCTCCACAAGGATTTCGAGGTCGCCTTCCTGCGGAGGGGCCTCGACGCGCTTCCCCCGGTTCTGCCCGGCGAAGGTATGCTTCCTTCCTCTTGCCGAGCTCGCCTACTCGCGGACTCGGCACATTATCATCTCTGGGATTTCTAACCTTCCCAAGTATTTTTTGGCAGGGGAGCGAATAATCCCCGCGAACCCGCCTTTTGCGGACCCGGGGCTTGAGACTGACCCTCTTGCTCGCGAGAGGGCGGCGGCAGCGGCCTGCCGAGATGAGGCGCTCTCCTCGCAGCCCTCTTCCAGCAAGAGGCGACCTGAGGACGCGGGGTCGAACCCGCCATCCGGCTCCCGTCAGGTGAAGAAGATGCGGAGAGCCCTGCTGGCTCCGCGGGGGCAACAACAACAACAACATCAGTCCAGCCCCAAGTACATCAGCTCGTCGGAGACCCCTCCCGACGTGTCTCCGGGGAGCCCGCTGAAGGAGACTACCAGCAAGGGCAGAAAGGGTGGCAAGGCCCCTTCTTCCTCGGCTGCGATCTCCCCTCCTCCCTCGGCGAAGAGGGCTGCCCGCGAGCGCGCGCCGCCGAAGCAGCACCCCCTCTTCAACTTCGGCGCGCGCTGGAAGGATTCCGCGGGCGAGCCCATGCTGCAGTGGGACGAGCTCGCTAATCGAGTCTCCGTCTCCACCCTGCACCCATCCTGGCACGACCGCGAACCCGCCACCGGTCACGCCTACGCCCTTGGCTTTGGCCTCTATGGCCGGGAGGATGCCGAGGCTTACAAGAGGGCGACCCTCCGACAGCTCGGCCATGAGGGCCTGCAGTCCCACCTGCGGACTCTGGAGCTGCACCACATGCTGGCGCGCCGCAGCTTCGCCCTTAGTCACCAGCTCGAGAAGGCCGAGCAAGCTCGCGACCTTGCCAAGGAGCAGGTCGCCGATCAGGCGAGGCGACTCGGCATCGCGGATAGTCTTCTCGCCAAGACTGCTGGCGGGCTGGTAAGTGTCATGCACCACTCTCTTTTACTTGGAAAGCTTCTTGTGTTGCTGCTAAGCGAACTTTTTTCCAGGATGCCAAGGCGGCGGGCGAGCTCCAGGCTCGCAACACTGAGCTAGAGGAGGAGAACGGCCGCCTGCGCGCGCAGCTGGCCGTGGAGGCTGACGCTGCTGGGGAGCTCCAGGCTCGCGACGTCGAGCGAGGGGAAGAGATCGTCCAACTGCGCGCACGCCTTGGCGAGTTGGAGAGCGCGAACGCGAAGCTGAAGGGGGAGAGCCAGCACCTTCTCGGCGAAGTGCGTCGCCAGGCGGAGATCTTCTTCCCGGGGCACGACATCGATCCCACTCTCCCCTACAAGTGCCCGCGCATCTTCGGCGAGGCGGACCTCGTTGAGAGACTGCGGATCAACTCCATTCAGACCGCCGAGTGCACCCTCGCGATGATGAAGGACTCGGGGGTGCTGGTGGAAGGATGCGGGGAGATCTCAGCTCGGGACCTGATGCCGAGTCTGTTTCCGACGACGCCGCCTAGCGAGAAGGAGGACAGCCTGGATGCTATGTTCGGGAAGAGCTTCCAGGACCACTCAGGCGACGGCGAGGATCAGTCCGGCGGAGGGGGCGGGGCCAGCTGACGGCCCTGTATTTTTGTTTCTTTCTTTTTTTTCTTTTTTGACTACTCGCAGAGGCGAGCCCCCTGTACATTTATAAATAATGAAAAAGTGTTTTGATCATACCGGTGTTCTTTTTACTATGTTCATTGTGTCACGAATGTATGTATTTTCTCCCGCGACCTCGCTGAGACAGGCTCCGCGAGTAGTGATTATGAGAGCGTGCCCGCGAGCGAAGTGTGTTTGGAGTGTTCGCCGAGTCCCAATGATTTCTCGGCGAGTTACTCTCCGCCCTTATGACGCCATTACCCTTCGCGCGCGGCCTTCTGCCTTCTATCTGCCTACCTCTACTCGCATGCGAGCCGCCCAGGTTGTGCTTATCGAGGAAATTTCTCTAAGTATGATGGGCCTGGGGTGCGAGGGGCCCTGGTCAGGTTCGTCTTTGGCAAGGCCCCGGGCTCGCTGCCTGCTTCCCTATGCCGAGCTGGAAATGATGAGCTCGAGCTCGCCTATGCCGAGCCCTCTAGTCCAACTTACTTTCTCGATTATGCCGAGCTGGGTTCGCCGAGCCCGAGCTCGCCCTGTCAAAACCCTTCCCCTTCGTTTCCTGCCACAGACTTTGACCTACACCTGACGACTTCAAGCCCGACACCATCGAGTGACTTCCAGCCCTGTCAGCTAGGTGAGAGCCTGACAGCGGGATCTGCTCGAGGTCCAAAATACATCACCATCGAGTGACTTCCAGCCCTGTCAGCTAGGTGAGAGCCTGACAGCGGGATCTGCTCGAGGCCAAGGATGACACCGAGTGACTTCCAGCCCTATCAGCTAGGTGAGAGCCTGACAGCGGGATCTGCTCGGGGTCCAAAATACATTACCATCGAGTGACTTCCAGCCCTGTCAGCTAGGTGAGAGCCTGACAGCGGGATCTGCTCGAGGCCAAGGATGACGCCGAGTGACTTCCAGCCCTGTCAGCTAGGTGAGAGCCTGACAGCGGGATCTGCTCGGAGTCCAAAATGCATCACCATCGAGTGACTTCTAGCCCTGTCAGCTAGGTGAGAGCCTGACAGCGGGATCTGCTCGAGGCCAAGGATGACACCGAGTGACTTCCAGCCCTGTCAGCTAGGTGAGAGCCTGACAGCGGGATCTGCTCGGGGTCCGAAATACATCATCATCGAGTGACTTCCAGCCCTGTCAGCTAGGTGAGAGCCTGACAGCGGGATCTGCTCGAGGCCAAGGATGACACCGAGTGACTTCCAACCCTGTCAGCTAGGTGAGAGCCTGACAGCGGGATCTGCTCGGGGTCAAAAATACATCATATTCCACCATGCAGGCCAATTGCAACGATATCAGAGAGCTTGAAAGAATTTATTATAATCAGAGTGTTGCTTACATGGTTCAGGGAAAAAAGCGTTTGAGGTCGTCACCACTCCAGGCGAGACTCAAGGTCTCGCCTTCTACATTTTGGAGTCGATAGCCCCCCGATCCCAAGGCCGTCTTTACTATGAATGGTCCCTCCCAGCTGGGATTGAGTTTCCCCACGGATGCTGACCTCCCTGCTGCATCTACTTTCTTCAACACCAAGTCCCCCTCCACGAACTGCTTGATCCTGACATGCTTGTCAAAGTACTTGGCCATTCTTCTTTTTACCTCCTCTTGTCGGATGGCGGAAAGGTCTCTTACTTCTTCCACCATGTCAAGGGAGAGCCTCAGTTCTTCCTCATTCTCTGCTTGCCATTCTTCGCGGCCTTCCTTTGCTGCCACGACTCGCGGCGTTTGGACTTCGAATTCAATGGGGAGCACCGCCTCGCACCCGTGGGAGAGTTTGAAAGGGGTCTCTCCTGTAGCTATGTTGGGGGTGGTCCTCAGGGCCCAAAGAACCGCGGGGAGCTGCTCCACCCAGCTCCCTTTCAGGTTCTCCACCTTTTTCTTGAGGAGGTTGACGATGATCTTGTTTGCGGCCTCCACTTGTCCGTTACTCCTGGGGTGATGGACCGAGGCGAACCTGAGATCGATCCCAAGCTGTTCGCAAAAGCTGGTGAACTCGGCACTGGCAAACTGGGGCCCATTGTCTGTGACGATGGCCTGGGGCAGCCCATGGCGACAGATGATCTCCCCCCATACAAAATTTCTGATCACCTGGGAGGTCACCTTAGCCAACGCTTTTACCTCCATCCACTTTGAGAAGTAGTTAATCATCACTAGAAGGAATCTCCTCTGGCCGCTGGCTTGGGGAAACGGCCCAACCAGATCCATCCCCCAGATTGCGAAGGGCCATGGGGCCGTGATGCTACGGAGCCGCTGGGCCGGCTGTAGCTGGAGGGGGGCAAACAGTTGGCACTTGTGACATCTCCTTGCGAATTCTGCAGCGTTCCGGCCGAGGGTGGGCCAAAAATAACCTTGCCTGACTATTCTTCCTTCCAGGGTCCGACTCCCGGAGTGACTCCCACATTCCCCGGAGTGGACCTCCTCCAAGATCCTTCGCACTTCTCCCTCGGCTACGCAGCGGGCCAGCATCCCTGAGAGGGTTTTTCTGTACAGCTGCCCGTCCTGGAGGAGGTAGTATGCTGATTTGTGTCTCAGCTTCTTCTTGTCTACCCCCTCCGGATACTCCCCTGTGGAGAGAAAAGCTACCACTGGGTCCATCCATGAAGCTTGCTGATCGATCTCCATGAGCTCTCCTTCTTCGATGGAGGGGCGGAACAGGTCGGTGATGGTGCCCCCCACCTGGGGACCACGTTTAGCCAACTGATCGGCCTGTTCGTTCTCTTCCCTGGGCACATGTTGGATGGCGAAAGTTTGGAAAGTTCCAATGATCCCCTTTACTTTGGCCAAGTATGATCGCAGGGTGGGCTCCCTTGCCTCGAACTCCCCGTTGATTTGGGAGGCTACTACCATGGAGTCTGTGAGGACCTCCACATCTGACACTCCAAGCTCCTTGGCCAGGCGAAGCCCTGCTATCACGGCCTCGTACTCGGCCTGGTTGTTAGTGATGGGAAAATGCACCACCACCGTTTGCTTGATTCGGGTCCCTTGAGGGCTTTCCAGGATCACTCCCACTCCTAAGGAATGCCTTCCTGATGCTCCATCCACCCTCACCTTCCAAGGAGACGGGCGAGTGAGCTCTCCTTCCGCCACTTCAACCACATAGTCAGCAAGGAAGTCGGTCATTGCCTGGGCCTTGATCGAGAGCCGCGGAACGAAGGAGACGTCGAACTCGCTCATCTCCACCGACCACTTAGCCAATCTGCCTGAATGCTCCACCCCCTCGAAGATGTTGCGGAGGGGATGGTCGGTCACTACTCGGATTGAGTGTGCCTGGAAGTAGGGTCGCAGCCTCCGAGCCGAGATGATTAGGGCGAACGCAAGCTTCTCCAAGATCGGATACCGGAGCTCGGCCTTCCTCAAGACCCGGCTCACATAATAGACGGGAGCTGTCTCTTCCCTTCTTCTCGAACCAGGACCGAGCTCAAGGCCTCCGTCCCGACCCCAAATACAAGAACAGATCCTCCCCCTCCTTTGGCCCTTGGAGCAGCGGAGCTTGTGTCAACTGCACCTTGAGGGCTTGGAAGGCCTCTTCACATTCCCTGCTCCATTCAAACCTCTGTCCCCCCTTAGTGTCTTGAAGAAGGGGGAGCACTTCTCCCCTGCCCGAGAGAGGAAGCGACTCAGCCCTGCTAGCTTCCCTGTCAACCGTTGGACTTCCTTTGCATTCTGCGGGGATCCCAGCTCCAAGATGGCCTTGACCTTGTCTGAGTTCGGCTCGACCCCTGCGGGGGTGAGGAGATGCCCCAGAAACTTTCCCCTGCTGGCCCCAAAGACACATTTTAGTGGGTTCAATCGCATCTTGTACTTGCGCAGGGTGTCGAAGGTCTCCTCCAGGTCCCGGAGGTTGGAGTCCACATCCCGGCTCTTGATCATGAGGTCATCTACATATACCTCCAGATTCCTTCCCCTCTGCTCCTTGAAGACCCTATCCATCATTTTTTGGTAGGTGGCTCCAGCGTTCTTCAGCCCGAACGGCATCATCTTATAGCAGTAGCAACCGTCCCCTGTGATGAATGAGACATCCTTTATGTCCGGGGGGTGCATCCTGATCTGATGGTAACCTGAAAATGCATCTAAAAAACTCATTACAGAAAAACCGACGGCTGAGTCAACCAGCGCGTCGATCCGAGGCAAGGGGTAACAATCCTTAGGACAAGCTTTATTAAGAAGGGAAAAATCGTTACACAAGCGCCAGCGGCCGTCTCCCTTTTTGACCATCACAACGTTCGAGACCCATCCAGGGTATTGAATTTCGGACACAAAGCCCGCTTTGAGAAGTTTCGCCACCTCCTCCCTGATGGGTTCCGCCAGCTTGTCCGCCGTGGACCTTTTCTTCTGCTGAACGGGGCGTGTTCCCGGGTCCAAGTTGAGGCGGTGGCAGGCCACATCCGCGTCAACCCCCGACATCTCCGCGGCGTTCCAGGCGAAGATGTCCACATTCTTCTGGATGCACTCCAGCATCCTGCCTTGGTCCTCCTGGGTCAGCCCCCCGCTAACGCGGATCTTTTCCACCCTTCCTCCTCGGGTGAGCACCTCCAGCTCCACCACCTCCTCAGCTGCCTCCAGCCTGGATTGCTCCGCCCATCCTTCGGCGTCCCCTTCCTCCGGAGCGGGGATCTCTACCTCCATTGTCTCCTCCTCGACCCTCACCTCGGTCACCTCCTCCAAACTTCCTCCGGCCGCATCCTCTGCGTAGCCCTTCTCTTCCAGCTCTTCCCCCCCAGCTTCCTCCTCGACCTCCATCCTTCGCCCCATCTCCTCGGCTCCCTCCTGCCAAGAGATGGTGTTCACCGCAGTGACATAACACTCCCGCGCCACCTTTGGGTCTCCCCTAACCCTGACTTGTACCCCCTCGGTGTTGAACTTCAAGCATTGATGAAAAGACGAGGGGACGCAGCGGAAGGCGCTGATCAGGGGTCTTCCAAAGATGGCGCTGTAGCTGCTGGGGGCGTCCACAATGACGAACTTGCAGTTTCGGGACTGCCCCCCCAAGGTGACATGGAGTCCGACTCCTCCTTCTACCTCCTTCCTTTCTCCTGAAAACCCGAACAGGGGGCCATCCGAGGCCAGCACTCTTCTCGCCTCCACCTTCATTGCGTCGAACGCCCTTTTGAAGACGACGTTAACGGAACTTCCGTTGTCCACGAGGATCCGTGAGACGGTGAAGTTCTCGATGGCCGTCTTGATGACCAGCGCATCACAGAACGGGTCCTCGTGGTCTGGTAGATCACTCCTGGAAAAGGTGATCCTCTCCTCTGGTGGCGGGGTTTGGGATGTAGAGGCGACGCTTCGCCGGTACATGGTGTGGAGGCTAGCCTTGCGGGAGGCCTCAATCCCTGCTCCCCCGTGGATCATCCCGATTCCTCCTTGGGTTCCCACGTCCACCCGGTCTTCACACCGATCCTCCTCCGCCCGAGGCAGGACCTCCTCGATCCTCACTTCCTGTCGCGTCCCCTGCTGCTGCTGCTGCTCCCTGTTCCCCCTCATCTCCAAGAATTCCGGGCATGTGGCTGTTGCGTGCCCTTCTTCCTGATGGAAGTCGCAGTAGGGCAGCTCCACCCTAACCTCCCTCCTTCTTCTCCTCCACGCTCCTCTCCTGGCCCCCAAGGCTATGGCCATGGCCTCCTCTTGATCGGGGAGCCGGGGCCTCTGGCCCTGCCTCCAACCTGGGGGGTGGAATTGGTCTTGCCTCCCCTGGAAGTGACCTCTTCCGAAGTTTCCCCTCTGAGGCCCCTGCCCCTGCCACTCTGGCCTCCAGCCTAGCCGACGGTCGGGCTCCTGACGCCCCCACCCCGGCTATTGTTGCCCTTGGAGCGGCCTCTGCTCCCTCTGCTTGGGCTCCCCTCTTCTTTCTTCCTGACCTCTTCCTCCCTTCGATTCCCTCTCCTCCTCCGTGGCCCACCTGGCTAATTTCCTTGCAAACTCCGGGTTTGACGCCTCCCCGTCAACCTCTCTCGCCGCCCTTTCCATCAACTCCTCGTAGGAGAAGGGGGGAACTCTCTTCAGCTCCATCTGGAAGAATCCCTGCTGCAGGCCCAGGGTAAAGGCCATCATCAGACTATGGCCCGGCATCTCCTGGACCTGAGTAACCTCCTCCTGGAATCGGTCCACGTAGCTCCCCAGCATCTCGTTCACCCCCTGCTTGATGTGAAACAGGGACTCGGACTCCTTCTTCCTCTTCTTCGAAGTGGTGAATCTCAGCATGAATCCTCGGCGCAAGTCCTCGAAGCAATAGATAGAGCTGGCCGGTAGCTGGTGAAACCATTCTCTCGCTTTCTCTCGGAGGGTGATGGCGAAGAGCCGGCACTTGAATCCGTCTGACATCTGACGGATGGAGACCACGTCCTCGAACCATTGGACGTGCTGTACCGGGTCTCCCTTCCCAGTGTAATAGGACATCTCGAGCTCCCTGAACCCATCTGGGACTGGAGCTGAAGAGACCAGCTCGCTGAAAGGACTCCCTCCCCCTACTAGGCGAGCTGGCGAGTCTCGCGAGCCCAGCTCGCCGAAGCGACCTCGGCCTGCCGAGCCGGGGAAGAGCTCGCGCCCGGGGAGCTCGCACCCACGGCCCTCCTCGGCCACTTCCTTCCCAGCTCGCCTGCCGGGAGCGTCCTCGCCCAATGAGGGGGCGGCCGCGATCTGGTTTGCCGGAGTCGAGCACTCGGCCCGCGTGCCGAGTGCGAACTTGACCAGATTCAGCACCTCGCTTCTGAAGTCTTCAAACATTCCCACCGTTGCGAGAGGCGGGGGGGGGGGGGGCGGCGAGCTCGGCCTGTCAGATCCTTGCCCCGTCATTGAACTCGCGGGAACTTTTTTGTGCTGACCACGCTCCACGCTCATCGCACCAAAATGTTGAAACCGGAACCCGGCTTCCTGTAGAGCTCGCCCTTGGGGAAAGGGGTGGTCTCGCGCCTACTTCGTTCCTGCAAGGAAAAACAACAAGACAAGGAGAAACAGGCCAAAGGGCTCGGCGGGGAGGTCCCACCACAAACCCGGAAGATCTCAGAGCGCTTCCCCTCCTTAGCCTGAAGCCGAGCTAAGGTACCCTCAGAAAGCACTTAGAGAATTTGGGGAGAGGAGCTCAGGGAAAAACATGCTTTCAGGGGTACCCCTTGGGTCCTATTTATAGTTTTTGAAACCCGGACTGCCAATAACCAAAATAACTGACCTGAAAATACCAGAAAACCCTCGGCTGGGTCTGCCAACAGCCAAACTCCGCTGTTTTGAAGGGCTACGGGCAGTCCAGCAGGGGTAAAACAGTAAAAGGTACCTCTGACCCCCAGGCGAGCTGGGACCCCTGGCTACCTCGGCATGCTTTGCTCGCCAGCTGCTGCCGAGCTCCACTGCGAGGACGCGAGCCTCAGCCCGCTCGGCGAATGCCGATCTCCGGGTCGCCGATCGTCGATCTCTGGTCGACGGATGCCGAACTCTGGCCCGCTCCTGCTGCCGCCGAGCTTGCCTACTGCTACTGGGCTCGCCTGCTGCTGCTGAGCTCGCCGAGCTCGCCTGTTTGGCCTTTGCTCGCCGGACACGGGGTTGTGCAGTAATACTACTATAAGAAATCCTCTTTGTTTACGTCATTTAGAAAATATGTCTTAGTTGATCAAAACATGTATGCATGATATACAATAATAGGTTTTGTGTAGCTTAAAAATACCTAATGCAACCTATCATAAACCCTTCCCAAAAGCAAGTAGACGTCATTCCATCTAAATGAGTCATATTAGCAGTCTAGTATTCATATAGTACAAGTAAAGAAAACCACCAATGGGCGCCAACAAACTGACACGAACCCATTGGGGCACATGTATGTCTGTACAACAAAGAAAAGAACTACCTCACTACGCAAGCTCGGCTAGTTCCCAAGAAACGCCTCCAACAAACCTAGCCGCTCAACCGGCTACAACCTGCACCTGAGGCATTCAAGAAAGAATACCTCAGCAATCAACCAAGCTATACAAAAGAGAGCATGAATTTCATAATCAATAAAGAAGAGGCTTACCGACCCCATAGCAATGTTTCATATAAGTAAAAAGAGTGCATAAAACAAATGCGTACAAGTAGTAAACAATGTCATTCCAAAGTGTCAACCGCACCAAGTGCGTACAAGTTCAACAAGTCCTGCTCCACCCGCAGGAGAAAAAGGGCAATACACATGCCCAAACTCAGCATCTTACAAACAAGAAACAACCAAACGAGTGAAACATAAGCAGCGGTTAAGTTCAATTCCGCAAGAGTCTTTCGGTGGCGGCCCTAAAGTGGAACGCACCAAACAAAACCAGCCCACATTGGGGCCAATGTGGTCTCTCTAACCACAAAACCAAAACTCGGTGGCCACAGGCTGAAACCACACCACCCCTTGCAGAATTTTCACACAAACGCTCCTGCCATGGTTCACAATTCGCCTCGCAAAACGCCCCATAACCCAAGCTAAACACGTTCCTTTCATCGTTCTCACGCATGACGACAAGTGACTAGAAAAGTAATTAAGTTATAATCTACATGAATTACATGATGAGGAACAAGAACAAATCACATGATTAGGCAAGAAAAAGGCTACATGAACATGAATAAATAGAGCTACATGAGTCACATGAACAAGATAAATGACATGAAGCAACCTATCATAGACTTGATAACCAAAGAAAACTAAGCATGGAAATCATATTCATGGAGTATAGGACATTCAAAAACATAATCATAAAGCTAGTGAGGAAGAACTCAACACAAGAAGAACAAGCTAGGGAATTTGAAAGATAAGCACTAGCTATGTTGGCACAATCAAAATCAAGAAAGAAGATTGGCAAGGGTGAAGAACACCGCTTGCCTGAACCGAGACGATGCCGCGACGGCTGCTCCTCTCTTTCCTTGCCTTGCTTGAGCCTTTGCTCTCTTGCTCTCTCTTTGAGAATGAAGAAGAAGATGAAGAGAAGGTGAAATGAGAAGAACAATTCTCTGTTTCGGCCTTATTTCCTCCAGAACAGAGCTGGACCGTTAGATGCAGAATCAAGGAAATCAACGGCACAAAAAAACTGGAAAAAGTCGATTTTCGGGCCGGTCACGCCCTATGTCACGCCCGTGACACAGGGCGTGTACCTTAAGCGGCGCAGAAAGTCGGCAAATTCCAAGTTTATCCACACGGTACACGGCCGGGTACACGCCCGTGACGGGTCGGTCACGCCCGTGACCTAGGGCGTGTAGCCCGTGTCTCGACATCTTGTCGACACAAAGTGTCGACACTCGACACAGCTGGACACGCCCTGTGACACGCCCGTGTCACAGGCCGTGTCCCCTCTCTCGACACCCGACACTCGACACTCAACACTCGACACTCGACACTCGACACTCGACACTGCGGGACACGGCCCGTGACACGCCCGTTTCACGGGGCGTGTACCCCATTCGTCGAGCTTAACTCGACACCAGAAAATCGTCGAGTCAAGGAGGTCACGCCCAGGTCACGGCCTGGGTCACGCCCGTGTCAGGGGGCGTGTCTCACACAAAAACGACCATTTTTCCCTGTTTTGAAAAATGTTCCTGTGTCGTCCTAGACCATTTTTGCCTTAAGAACTTTTTAGCCTTTTTTGTTTGCTGTACCAGCAACTCGTTTTGAGCAACCTTCCCCGGGCGCGAAAAAGTGCAAGCATTCCCTAAGAGGCCTCACCGAGTCCCCAATTTGGACTTCGGTTTGCTGGGGAATTGTGCAACTCGGCAACCAAAACAGCCACTCGCAAGCCCGCGGGAAAAACCATGCTCGAACAATGGTCAAAACCAACGTAACGCCCATCAAGCGTACGCAATCAAAAATCCGGGGTGTTACATTAGATCTCGAGCAGATCCCGCTGCCAGGCTCTCACCTAGCTGGCAGTGCTGGAAGTCACTCGATGGTGTCAACCCCGGACCCCGAGCAGATCCCGCTGACAGGCTCTCACCTAGTTGGCAGGGCTGTATGTCACTAATCAAGGAAAAACATCAGCTACTCGCCAGCTAACAGGGCAGGTCTTGATGCGCAATGCAGTGTTAGAAGTCGGGGAACCAGATGTCCAAATGATGAGTAACTGGAGTCGCGAAGTTAACCAAAAGGGGGGGGGGGGGTCTAACGTCGTTGCCCAGCGCCCAAAATGACGGCCAAAAGGGGGCGAGAACCCTGACCGCATTGCAAGAGGGTCAGCCCTTAAGAGATCTGATGGCTCATGCGAGCAACAAGCCGGCTCACCTCTCCTGGTGAGCGAGTATTCACCACAGCGGGGTCGGGCTGCAGAGGCAGGTCGCCGCTAGTGGGACGACCGATCGAGTCTCCTATGACTCCTAAGCCAAATCCGTAGGCGGGCGACCTCGTCGACATAACGCGAGATGAACGACCGCGAGTATGGAAAGGGAGAATTTACATTTTGCAATAATAGCAAATATGCATAAAAGGCGAGCGAGGAAGCATTTATAAGAACAGGAATAGATAAAAATCGCAAAATCATGGCGCGGCTCGCGCTTATATTTCAAACAACCAAAAATGTACAGATATACATATAACGGGTGAGTCGCAGGGGCGAGGGTGACGCGAGATCCTGGGCGAGAAGTCCTAGAGGCGCTGGTAGGACTTATCCCCGGGGTCCGGCACAGGAAGGAACAACGCCGGCACCACCTCGCTCGCCGAGAGTCCCACGCCCTCGCTCTTGAGGAGGTAGGCACGTCGTAGTATCAGCATCGTATACTTCGCGGCTCTGGCTGCGTTCTTCTGCATCAACACCTCCAACTCGTAGTCAGAATGATGTTCAAGTGGGCAACTGCTATTGGCTGGCGAAGGGGCGGCTGTGGCAGCCTCCAACTCACGCACCTGCGCCTCCAGCACCATCTTGTCCTGGCCGAGGATGGCGATCTCGGCACCCATCCGGCTGGCCATCGCCGCGTCTCGCGAAGAGGAAGATGGTCGAAGGATGGATTCGGGAAAGGAAACGACAACTAGAAGTAAGTGCGGGCTGAGAGATGTACCACCCCTCCCAAGACTGAGCGAGGGTCGCCTCGGCCACGTCGGGCCGCTTCCTCTGGAGATCCGCCTCCCCCTGAGCAAGCTTGCTGGCCTCCTCCTTCTCGTCCGCCAACTTCTTAAGAGAGGTGGTGTTCCGCTCCAACTGGGTGCATCGCCGCCCAACCATATGGGCCAGCTCCAGGCCGCGGAGTTGGGCCCGCGCGCTTTCATGCACCAACACTCGCGTCGCCTCCTTGTCGTAAATGACGGCGTCCTCCCGCGAGTAAAGGCCAAACGAGAAGTTATAGGCCTCCCCGCCGATAGTATCCTGCTCCAACCAGTTCGGCAGCAGGGTCAAAACCACCGCGCAATTTGACTCTTTATCCCATAGCAGAAGTGGGACGCCGAGCTCATCCAGGTACTTCTCGCCATAGCAGAAATTATGGTGCCCTCTCGGCACCGGCTTCGCGGCAACTTGCGCCCATTCCGGCGGCCCAGAAGTGCCCGCCGCCTCGCCGGGGGTTTCGCTGGTCGAGGCAGTCAAGAGGGCGAGACCCTCGGCCGATTGATCCGTCGGGGCCTTGCCTTTCCTTTGGCCCACGACAGATTCCTCCCCTGCAGTCTTCGCCTTCTTGGGCGGGGGAGGAGTAGGCTGTTCGCTGCCCGACCGCTTCTTAGCGGGAACTGCCGGGATGTGGCGTTGAGCGGCGTCAGCGGCCTGAGCGTGGGCGAGGTCGCTGTAGGCGACCCTGGTACTCTCCTAAGGGGGTGAAGGGGAACGTCTCGCTCGCTTGCCAAGAAGAGAAAGGGTGAAGCGAGAGTGCAAAACAGCGAAGCAGAGTGATGGCGAGTAGCTAACCTCCCCCAGTCGGGACTGCGACGAGGTTATCCAGGTCGCGACGCAAGTACGCGACTTCGAAGTTCTTCCCAGCGAAGAACCCCCACAGGTCGGCTTCATGGCCCCCTAGGCTGGGCGGGCGGTAACTCGCCTCGATGAGCTGCACCAGCGAGAAAGGAACGTTGCCGAAGTCTCCCTTGATGAACAAAAATTTCTTGAGCCAGTTGTGGCCCTTGTTGATGGTCTCCCGTACATTGAGGTGGGCGCTGGAGAAGTAGGTGGTCCTGTCCCGGTTCGCACGGAAGGAGAACAATTTGCGGAAGACCGCAAGACTGAACTCGACCCGCTCCTCCAGCAAAAAGCAGGCGAACCCTATTATGACCTCCATAAAGTTCGGGGTCATCTGGCCTATGACGACCCCGAAGTACTTCAACACTTGGCGAACCTCCAGCCATAGAGGAAGTCGAAGGGCACCTCAAAGTGAGCCAGCGGAATGGCTAGCTCATCCCCGGAGATATCGTTGATCTTCTCCCCTTCCCCGAGCTGTCTCGCTGAGAATCCAGGCGGGACGTGGTCGCTGAGAGCGTCTAAGTACTCGCTCTCAGAGATAACGGCGTGGGGGAAGCCATGCTCCGAGAACGTCCAGGCGCACTTACTTCGCCTGTCCGCATTGCCACTGTCGCCACCCATTCCACAGAATGTTTGTCGAGCGAGGGAGAAAACCTCAGAAAGGCGCATGCGAGTCGGGCTTCGCAAGGAGCAGGAGAGGAGAAAGTGCTTAAGTGTGGTGGAAGGACAAGAACCAGCAAGGCCGATTTACCGAGAGAAAAAAGAGCGGGAAAAGTTTCCGCCGGTGGGAAAAGTGCGTATAGTAAAAATCAGGCCTGACGGTTTAACTTCCTGGCCCGCAACCGCATCGGCGAGACCATTCGGCAGCGGGTCATGCCCGCCCGCATCTGCACAAAACGCGGGCAGGAGAGCTACGACCCGCACCCGCCTAGAACTCTAAGCGAGCCGTGGAGACTCTCAACCGGCGAGCTCCTGGTCCGCTCCCGCTAAGATCAAGTTGGCGGGTTGGGCAAGTCCATCCTATGGCCTCACACTCGCCTGAAGAGCGGCGAGCAGATGACGCAGGTGCATCCATACCCACCTCAGAGAAGGTCAAGCAACAACACATTAAAAACAACATACACCAGAAATCAGAAATCAGACCCGTGGACAGGCGAGAAAAGTCGCGGATTGTTACTGACATTGAAAGAGTTAAAAAATAATAATAATAACCCCCCCCCCCCCCCCGAAGTGAGTCGCCTCGAAGCACAGACGCGGCCTGACCCGGCGATAGGCCGCGAACAAAGGGGAAGAGAAGGTGGATCAGTACTGGATCCAATTCCACCTGCCCCGCCTCTGCGTTCCGGTACGTGGCGGGACGCGAGGATAGTGGTAATCGCGCACCGCCACTAACTCCTGCTGGGCCAGGCCAAATAATTCCGTGACAATCTTTAGATGCTCCTCGGCCCGTGTAATATATATGCTAGGTGAGGTGACCTCACCACCTTCTACTGCGCGCGGAGCCCCATCCAAAGCCGCGAGCCGAGCCTCGGTATCGGCCTTATCCCGGTCGACTCTCTTGACGATCTCCTGAAGCAGCAGAGTATGTTTCTGGAACAGCCGTGTCACCTGCCTCTTCATCCCCACCGCGTACACCAGGTCGCCCAGGTAATCCGAAACACCCTCCACGTCAGGAGGAGGCGAGTACCCTTCACTCATCTCAGTTTCAGAGGAGATCGCGTTGTAGCCTGCAAAGAATGGATTCAGAGTGGACGGGCGAGAACAAAACAAGCGCCAAGTGCGAGCTTACCAGGGGTTGGTATGCCCTCCATACCGCTGGATGGTCGGGAGGAACCCGGTCAACCCTGGAAGGGTTCTCCTTCGAAGGCTGCAAGAGATTTCCCTAGCCCAGGGGGAATCGGCGACCGAGGGGTGTTTGGGGGGGGGGGGGACGCCCCGGGCCCGAGGGGCTGGCGACCCGCTCAGTTAATGGAGGAGGGGAGCGATCCTCTCCCCCACCACCCTCATCTTCACGTGGCAGTACCGACGAGAGAAAAGGTCAGAAATGAAACAGCCTGAAAGATATGGTACCTAAACACCTAGAGGGGGGGGGGGGTGAATAGGTGACCTAAACCTTTTTTTTAAAACTTTGTTGGCAGCACAACAATTATTACAGCTAACAGCAATTACAGAAATCAAACAAGTAATCCACAGCACAGCACAGCACACCACAGCAGACACACTAATTTATAGTGGTTCCCCAATCTTTGGGTACATCCACTTTCCCCCTTCGCCTATCTAGCAGTGTACTAGATTCGGCCAAACTTCTCCACTAACTCAGAACCAAACTAGGTTCCTACCTCAGGCCCAAAGCCTTACACTCAGCCAAAAGGCCTACACTCAGCCACCCAGGCCTACACTCAGCCAATTAAGGCCTACACTCAGAGTTCTTCAACTCCTACACTCAGGCAACCAAGCCCTACCCTCAGCCTTTATAAAATAGGCTTACAATTCTCTCAGATCCAATGGATCCTACAGGTTAAAATAGAAAGTACAATAGTTAACTCTACAACTCAGAAAATAGGAGAGGAGTTGAGAGATTCTTGAAGAGTTCTTGGAAGAACTCAGTTAGATCCACACTGACTTAGCTTCCTTCAAAGCTTCTTGATTAGAACTGAATTAGTCTGAATCTTCTGCAGTTGTTCCTTGACCTCTGCTTCTTGAAATCCAGAAGACTCTGAATTCTTCTTCTCAGCCTTAGTTCCAAAGACTGAAAACTTGGTTGGAGCTCTCTCTCTCCAACTTCTTAGATCTGCCGATGCACAGCAAGATCTTCTTGTGTTGATACTCAATATACCACTTTTACAAAGATCTGAACTCTCTCTGTAAAAACTTTTTCAACCACTTCTATATTATTTCAACAATCCTTAATCACTTGATCAATCTTAGTCTGTAAACTATGGGTGCCTATTTATAGGCTTCCTTCATGGTAACCGGCTGGTCCGGTTCATAACAGACTTCTGATATCACTAACAGTTGATGTAGACCGGCTGGATCGGCAGCTGTCTTGTCAAACAGTCACTTCTTGAAATTCCTCTAACTGTCAGATAGTGTCGAGACTTTCTGTTCTTAAGTGTCGACACTTATAGGCCAAGTGTCGACACATGTTGTGTAAGTGTCGACACAAGTCTACAAGGTGTCGACACAATTCCTTGTATGTCTCGACACAGTTTCTTCTGCATGTGTCGACACTGAAATTGAGTGTCGACACAAGTACTTGTACTTCTTCTTTAACTGTATTCTTCTAAGTGTCGACACATCTCATTTGTGTCGACACATCTTCATGTGTAGAAACTGTCAAGTGTCGATACTGCTTCTTGGTGTCGACACAAGTCTTCAATCTTGTTTCTTCAGCTGAGTGTCGACACATTCCTTTGTGTCGACACTTGTACTTAGAATATTTTGTAACTTTTCTGTTCTTTGCTAAGTGTCGACACAGCTCCTTGTGTCGACACTTTCTTCAAGTGTAGAGTCTTCAACTAAGTGTCGACACATTGTGCTGGGTGTCGACATTTCCTTCAAGTGTTGACTCTTCTGGTTGTGTGTCGACACATTGTGCTGAGTGTCGACACTTCCTTCAAATACTGAGTCTTTAGCTAAGTGTCGACACATTGTGCTGGGTGTCGACACTTACTTCAAGTGCTGACTCTTCTGCATAGTGTCGACACATTGTGTTGAGTGTCGACACTTGTACTTAGATTCTGCAGACTTTTGCTGAGTGTCGACACTTACTTCAAGTGTCGACACTTTCTGGTGTTGACTCAGCTCTTCTAGGTGTCGACACTTCTGCTAAGTGTCGACACAGCTTTTCTGCATTCTTCTTCACTGAGTGTCGACACAGCTCCAAGTGTCGACACTTTCTGACTGGTGTCGACTCTTCTTCCCAGGTGTCGACACAATGACTCCAAGTGTCGACACTGCTTGTCTGGGTGTCGACACAAGCTTTCTCAAGTGTCGACACTTTCCCTCTGGGTGTCGACACATGGACTTAGAAACTTTTAGCTTCAGTCCAGTGTATTACTAACCTGCACAAGTAACTCAAACAAACATCAAATACACTATGATGCATATCATTGAGTTAGGTGAGGATTCTTCAAATCAGGTACATTTGACCAATGTACCCAACAATCTCCCCCTATTTGGAGAAGTCATAACCCTTAGTCAATGATATACATCACTCATAATTAAAAATTATAAAATGAAGTAAAACAGATATATGACAACAGAGTTAAACTTAACATGTAATAAAGCACACATGTATACTCATTCAGCATTACAGAACAAACAAGAATTAGACACATTCATCAGAACAATCATGAAATTTGTTTAACAAAAATTGTTCATACATTTAATACATTTTCAATGATTTACACAAAATGTTTGATGTAACAGATTACAACATTCTTCAGTTTAATCGTAATCTAATTCTGCTCTGGTTCCTTAATGACTATGCCTTTTCCAGCTTGTACTTTAGCTTTCACAGCAGCAGCAGCAGCAGGCTCAGCTTCAGCAGTCTTCTTCCCTTTGGAGTCCTTCTTCTTCTGTTCTTCAGCCTTGATCTTTTGCCTTTCAAAATAATGATAGGGCTTAGGAAAGTACTTGCTAGGCTCCACAGCTGTTGGAGGTAGCTTTCCTAACTTAGCCTTCCTTCTATGTTGGACAATGGCTTCCTGCCTACTCTCATGTTTCCTCCATTCAGCCTCTGAGAACCACTTGTTCCTCTCATGGGCATTGTCCTTGGCTGCTTTCCAGGCTGTGAGAATGATGTTCCTAGAAGTAGGGCTCCACTGTTCAAAATCTGGTTTTTGTTCAGCAAGTTCCCTGAACTTCTTCTTTGATAGCCTAGTCTCTTCTTCTTTGTCCAAAGCCTCTTGCATAGCAGCTGTGATAGGTTGAACAACCTTTTCCAGAATAACATTGGGCTTGCCAGCAGTTGGACTATACATTGTGCTTACATCAGCATGAACCATTTCAAAATCTGGAGGTGGATAGATTACATCAGCCACTGCCTGTTGCTCACCTCCAAGATATGTTCCTTGAATATCAGATTCAGCTACATTGTCATCATCACACAGGGGAGGATAGCCCAGTGTAGCCCTGATGGAATTGGATATCCATTTTGCATGGTCAGAACTGGCTTTGACTAACACCCTCTCCCCCTTTATGACTTCTTGTGCCACATGATCTCTCACATCATCTTTCTGGAACCTGATTTGGCTGTCCAAATACCTTATGCCCTCTTTAAAGAAAGGTCTAAGCTTGGTAAGCTGTTCAGAAATGACCTTCTGGGAATCCTTGATGGCAGTCTTGACAGCAGTTAGTTCAGCTTGAAAGAGTTTATCAAAATCAGCTTTGGCAGTAGCAGAGGAGGTTGATGGTTCAGTAGACTTATTCTTGATTTCAGTGACTATGGCATTGTGAGATGCAGTCAAATTATCATTCATCCTGAGTTGATTCTCCAGCATATAGCCTTGCTTTAGTGCTATATCTTCTACTTTCTCTTTGATTGTTTCTTGATGTTTAGCCAGATAGACCACTGCATGAGCACCCTTTGTAAAACAATCTGTTATCTCCTTTTTATTAAGGTTCATTTCAAACCTTATTGACTTGATTTCCTGTCCCAGATCAGATTGTAGTGCCTTGTGCCCTTCATCAACATAAGTTTCTAATGCCTTCCTTTGTTCATCCATCTTGATTTGCTTGGCAAGCAGTAGAGCACTATAATCAGTTGATGGAGCTTGTTGAACCAGTGAGTGTTGAGCAACAGTTTGGAGAGCCTTCTTGTAGCTCTGGCTCCTTCTTTTGAAAACAAAGAACTGCTTTTTCTTAGCTTGCTCAGCTTCATCATCTTCAGATTCTGATGTACTGGCTATATCCACCCTATCCTTAGGGCTGGATGGTTTTTCAGTGTGCACATCTTGTGCCTTCTCAGTATCTAGCCTTATAGGCTCTTCTTGAATATCCAAATTCTCCCCCTCAGCAGCAGCATCCTTCTCTGCATCAGCAGCATTCTTTTCCATATCAAAATCATCCTGATCTAAATTCAGAAATAGATCTTCCATTGTGTATTCTGCTGGAGACTGTGCAGGAGATGTACTGGTTTCATCAGCTACAACAGATGTGTCTTGGAGAACAACATCTGGTTCTTGAGTTGCTGGCTGATTTTGCTGATGGTCATCAGACAAATCAGAATTTATTATAGAAAAATTCAAAGTATTAAGGTCAACAAGTACCTCTTGAATGAGGAGGGTGGCTTGCTCACTCTCCAGTGTAGATGGTTCTGCTACACCTGGAAGCTCCCCCTGGATGTCAGCTGGCTCCTGAGGAGCAGGTGACTTTTCTGCAGCCTTATCCATTGGACTATCAGGAGTGAAGACCACATGTTCTTCACTGCCTGAGCTGCTGGAGGACTCTTGAGGCACAACAGCAGTCTTCCTCTTCTTCCTGGGAGGAGAGTCTTTCTTAGAAGCTTGTTTCTCAGGGGTGGTCAATTCCTTTGACACCAGCACCCTTTCCCATCTAGAGAATATCCTTGAGTCCATTCTCCTCATGTGATTGATTTTTGTTCCTGCAGCAGAGCTCATTACCTCTGGAATTGATCCAGCCAGGTAGAGACTTAGTATCCTGCCCAGATTGGGCTTCTTCAGACTTTCTTTTACTTTCTCAAAGACAATCATAGACCAGTCTGTCTTAAGGTTGAAGATGATTCTGGTCATGATACTGAACATAGAGGCTGACACCCTGTCATGCCCTCCTGGTTTGCTTAGAATAACCTTGCCTACAACTTCAGACAGGAATTTGCCTTGAGTGTTCATGCCTTTTCTGTTGAAGACAGAACCTATTCTCATCTTAGAATCAAGACCACACCAAGTGAGTGCTTCTCTGGTCTTAGATGTGGTCACTTCCTCTTCTTCTTGAATCTTAGGTAGCTGAAGTACCTTTCTCAAGGACTTGGGTGAAACCTTGACCTTGGTTCCATGCACTCTGGATTTGATTCTGTATCCAGAGTCGTCCACAGTTGCTCCAGTAAGAAATTCAATCACTTCTTTCTTCCATATCTTGGTTGGCTCTGAAACCAAGTATTCCAGTCCTGAATCGCTGACTAGGGTTATCACTGATTTGATTTCCTGATCACCGTCGTCGAATGCGCCTCGCACGAGCTCATAGCCTTCGTTAACGTTCTCTTCCAGCTTGGGAGCCATTAGGGTGTTGAGAATTAGTCTTTAGAGAAGAGAAATGTCGACACAGGAGTTTAGTCTCGAAACTCTGAAAGCGTGTCGACAAACACAAACAGAACCCTATTTATACCTGTTGAGTTTTGAAGATGAACAGGCGGGATAGCGAGCTAAACATGTGTCGACACTGACATTAAGTGTCGACACTGACTTATAATGTCTCGACACACATGTGTCGACACAAATTTAGTCAACAGATTTTATGTGTCGACACTTGGTTAAGTGTCGACACCACACTACCCGACATGTAGTCGAGACTTTACTTAGAAAAATTCTGAGTAAAACTTAAGTGTCGACACTTTATTGGATGTGTCGACACCTACTCGACATGTGTCGACACTAACATTCTGAAGTGTCGACACTAACTTCCTAGATGTGTCGACACCATTTTCCTGAAGTGTCGACACTTATTATTCTGTGTCGACATAGACTTGTCTATGTGTCGACACCTTTTTACTTAGCCAATTTTTGTTCTGTATACTTAATCTAAGTTTATCATACCTAGTTCAATTTTGAACCTATTAAACTTAGCTTCATCTAAGGGCTTAGTGAACATATCAGCTATCTGATTATCAGTTCTAACATATTCAAGTGCAATATCATTTCTTTCTACATGCTCCCTAAGAAAGTGATATTTAATCTCAATATGTTTAGTTCTACTATGTGATACAGGGTTGTTAGCTATTGAAATAGCACTAGTAGAATCACAATAAAGTGGAGTTCTACTTACCTGACATCCATAGTCTTCTAGCTGATGTTGAATCCACAGAAGTTGAGCACAGCAACTTCCTGCAGCTACATATTCTGACTCAGCTGTGGAGATGGCCACACTGGTTTGCTTCTTACTACTCCATGAAATGAGTCTTCCACCTAGGAACTGACAGGATCCAGTTGTGCTCTTTCTATCTTCTTTGCATCCTGCAAAGTCTGCATCTGAATAGCCTGTTAGATCAAAATCTCCATTCCTAGGGTACCAGAGGCCTAGATAGGGTGTGCCCTTTAGATATCTCAAGATTCTCTTGACTGCAGTCAAGTGAGATTCTTTGGGGCAGGCTTGATACCTGGCACAAACACATGTAGCATACATAATGTCAGGCCTACTTGCAGTCAAGTATAGTAGGGAGCCAACTATCCCTCTATACAAGGTTTCATCTACAGGTTTCCCTGCATCATCCTTGCTTAGAGACATACTTGACCCCATAGGAGTCTTCATGGTACTGGATGAATCCATACCATATTTCCTTATGAGTTCCAGGGTGAACTTTGACTGACATATGGACAAGCCACTTTCAGTCTGTTTAACTTGGAGACCCAAGAAAAACTTCAGCTCTCCCATACTACTCATCTCAAATTGACTTTGCATAAGCTTTGCAAACTTTTTGCAAAGGCTACTTTCAGTAGACCCAAATATAATGTCATCTACATATATTTGGACAAGTATTACTTTGCCTCTAGATTCCCTAAGGAATAGAGTCTTATCTATTTTCCCCCTTGTGAACTTGTTCTCAATGAGGAAACTAGATAGGGTTTCATACCAAGCTCTAGGAGCTTGCTTTAACCCATACAATGCTTTCCTAAGTCTATAGACATAATGTGGAAGAGTAGGATCAACAAAACCTGAAGGCTGCTCCACATATACTTCTTCTTTTAAATTACCATTAAGGAATGCTGACTTCACATCCATTTGGTATACTTTGAATCCTTGGTAGGTTGCATAGGCCAAGAACATCCTTATGGCTTCCAGTCTGGCTACTGGAGCAAAGGTTTGATCAAAATCAATACCTTCTTCTTGCCTATATCCTTTTGCAACCAGTCTTGCCTTATTCTTAATGATGACACCTTGTTCATCTAACTTGTTCCTGTAGATCCACTTTGTTCCTATCACATTGTGATCTTTAGGCTTAGGAACCAGATCCCACACCTTGCATCTTTTGAACTGATTAAGCTCCTCTTGCATTGCTTCAGTCCACTGTGGATCTTGTATAGCTTCTTCAAATTTCTTTGGTTCTATTTGAGACAGAAAACTTGAATATACTACAGCATTCTGATTTCTGCTCCTTGTCTGAACACCTTGTCTTGGATCTCCAATGATCAGCTCTACTGGGTGATCTCTTAGATGCCTGTTGGCTGAAGGCATCCTTACTTCTGGTTGAACTTCTTCAGCATCTTCATCAAGCTGAGTTCCTTGTACTTCAACAGCTCCTTGTACATGTAGTTCTCCCCCTGGACATAAGCCATCTTCTTCTACTTGCTGTCTTGCAGCAGGTACATCTTCTATGGTTAGCTTGTCCATCTTCTTAGTAAGACCTGTAGGGCTGCACACACTACTAGACAACTCATTGTTAATTAGTTGTGTTTCATCAAAAACTACATGCACAGACTCCTCTACAACTTGTGTGGTCAAGTTGTAGACTCTATAAGCCTTACTATTATTGCTGTACCCAACAAACACTCCCTCTTGGGACTTGGCAGCAAACTTAGTTAAGTAAGACTTCCCATTGTTAAGTATGAAGCATTTACAACCAAAGATCCTAAAATAGGACAGATTTGGTTTCCTGCCTTTCACTACTTCATAGGGGTCTTGTTTAACCTTTTAGTGATGGTAGCCCTATTTATCACATGGCATGCAGTGTTAACTGCTTCAGCCCAGAAATATTCTGGCAGTGATGAATCACTTAATAGGGTTCTACCAGCCTCTATCAAGGTCCTATTTTTCCTTTCAGCAATGCCATTTTGCTGTGGTGTTCTAGGTGAAGAGAATTCTTGAAATATCCCATAGTCTTCACACAGCTTTGTCATGTTTTCAGACTGAAACTCAGTACCATGGTCACTTCTAATTTTGACCACTGTACAGTTCAATTCATTCTGAATTTGCTTAACAAAACTATAGAAGACACTAGGTGTTTCAGATTTCTGCTTTAAGAAGAACACCCAGGAAAACCTTGAGTAGTCATCAACAACTACAAAGGTGTAGACCTTCCTACCTAAGCTGTGAACTGGCATTGGACCAAATAGATCCATATGCAAGAGGTATAAACACCTCACAGCATTTTTGTTGTCTAAGCTTTTAAAGGTGGATTTAGTCTGCTTGCCCTTTTGACAAGCTGAGCAAATGCCATCTTTGACACACTTAACTTGAGGACCATTCCTCACTAACTCTTTACTAAAGAGTTTGCCAATAGTCTTGTAATTAAGATGAGCAAGCCTCTTGTGCCATTTGACACATTGAGAGACTGTCTCATCAGCTACAAGACAGACTGGAGAACAATTGTTCTCAACCATAATGTCTAAGCAGTAGACATTTCTCTTTCTATATCCAGTCAAAATGATCTCTTGATCACTTGACCTCTTGATATGACAACCATTTTTAACAAATGAGATATCATACCCTACATCACTTAATTGACTTATACTAATGAGGTTGTGTTTCAAACCTTTAACATAAGCCACTTGAGTAATGGTAACAAGGTTAGAAGAAATGTTATCAAACCCTTTGATGATTCCTTTTTCAGAACCACCAAAGGTCACCTTTGGACCATTTTTGATTGGGATGTAGTCCTTCAGTAGTCCCCTAGTTCCAGTCATGTGTCTGGAACAACCACTATCCAAGTACCATGTAGGGGTATGGCCACTTGGATTCACCTGCAAAACAAATTAATGAACCTTAGAACCCAAAGTAAACTTGGGTCCTTGGTGATTGTTAGTTTGCAATTTGACATAGCTACCTGCTGGCTTTCCAACAGGTAACTTGCTACTCAACTTGGCACTGGCATTGTGCCAACAATCCAAGGCAAAGTGGCCAACCTTGCCACAACACCAGCATTCAAACTTGTTGTACCTTTGCTTAGGTACAACCTTTGCTGTCTTGACCACAGCAGCCTTGTTGAATGTTGGGGCTTTGCCCTTGGACTTGGACTGATCCTGAATAGTCCTCACAGGCTTAACAAAACCCAATCCAGCCTTTCCTTTATGATGAACAAATTCATCAATCAAGGGTAGCACTGATTTAGGTTTTGAAAACCTAGCAACTAGCTCTTTTTCCTTCTGGAGATTGATCTCCAGCAACTTAATTTGATCATTTTTAAATGTAATAGTACCCATCTGAATCACAGTAATGTGTTTCAGCCTGGCTACTTCATTCAGTTTTTGATCATACTCCTTCTCAAAATCTGTTGCAGCTGCCTTGAGATCAGCAATCTCCTTTCTGCAAATGGGCAGTTTCATTGAACCCAATTCCTTGTGATTCTCTGAAGACCCCATGTTTCTTGATTTTCTTGAAACTGTTTCCTGACTTATACTGAATCTGCCAAACTGGATCTCCTCAGACAGTTAGTCCTTTTTGAGGAACCTCCCTTTGATACCACTTGAAAGATATGGTACCTAAACACCTAGAGGGGGGGGGGGGGGTGAATAGGTGACCTAAACCTTTTTTTTAAAACTTTGTTGGCAGCACAACAATTATTACAGCTAACAGCAATTACAGAAATCAAACAAGTAATCCACAGCACAGCACAACACACCACAGCAGACACACTAATTTATAGTGGTTCCCCAATCTTTGGGTACATCCACTTTCCCCCTTCGCCTATCTAGCAGTGTACTAGATTCGGCCAAACTTCTCCACTAACTCAGAACCAAACTAGGTTCCTACCTCAGGCCCAAAGCCTTACACTCAGCCAAAAGGCCTACACTCAGCCACCCAGGCCTACACTCAGCCAATTAAGGCCTACACTCAGAGTTCTTCAACTCCTACACTCAGGCAACCAAGCCCTACCCTCAGCCTTTATAAAATAGGCTTACAATTCTCTCAGATCCAATGGATCCTACAGGTTAAAATAGAAAGTACAATAGTTAACTCTACAACTCAGAAAATAGGAGAGGAGTTGAGAGATTCTTGAAGAGTTCTTGGAAGAACTCAGTTAGATCCACACTGACTTAGCTTCCTTCAAAGCTTCTTGATTAGAACTGAATTAGTCTGAATCTTCTGCAGTTGTTCCTTGACCTCTGCTTCTTGAAATCCAGAAGACTCTGAATTCTTCTTCTCAGCCTTAGTTCCAAAGACTGAAAACTTGGTTGGAGCTCTCTCTCTCCAACTTCTTAGATCTGTCGATGCACAGCAAGATCTTCTTGTGTTGATACTCAATATACCACTTTTACAAAGATCTGAACTCTCTCTGTAAAAACTTTTTCAACCACTTCTATATTATTTCAACAATCCTTAATCACTTGATCAATCTTAGTCTGTAAACTATGGGTGCCTATTTATAGGCTTCCTTCATGGTAACCGGCTGGTCCGGTTCATAACAGACTTCTGATATCACTAACAGTTGATGTAGACCGGCTGGATCGGCAGCTGTCTTGTCAAACAGTCACTTCTTGAAATTCCTCTAACTGTCAGATAGTGTCGAGACTTTCTGTTCTTAAGTGTCGACACTTATAGGCCAAGTGTCGACACATGTTGTGTAAGTGTCGACACAAGTCTACAAGGTGTCGACACAATTCCTTGTATGTCTCGACACAGTTTCTTCTGCATGTGTCGACACTGAAATTGAGTGTCGACACAAGTACTTGTACTTCTTCTTTAACTGTATTCTTCTAAGTGTCGACACATCTCATTTGTGTCGACACATCTTCATGTGTAGAAACTGTCAAGTGTCGATACTGCTTCTTGGTGTCGACACAAGTCTTCAATCTTGTTTCTTCAGCTGAGTGTCGACACATTCCTTTGTGTCGACACTTGTACTTAGAATATTTTGTAACTTTTCTGTTCTTTGCTAAGTGTCGACACAGCTCCTTGTGTCGACACTTTCTTCAAGTGTAGAGTCTTCAACTAAGTGTCGACACATTGTGCTGGGTGTCGACATTTCCTTCAAGTGTTGACTCTTCTGGTTGTGTGTCGACACATTGTGCTGAGTGTCGACACTTCCTTCAAATACTGAGTCTTTAGCTAAGTGTCGACACATTGTGCTGGGTGTCGACACTTACTTCAAGTGCTGACTCTTCTGCATAGTGTCGACACATTGTGTTGAGTGTCGACACTTGTACTTAGATTCTGCAGACTTTTGCTGAGTGTCGACACTTACTTCAAGTGTCGACACTTTCTGGTGTTGACTCAGCTCTTCTAGGTGTCGACACTTCTGCTAAGTGTCGACACAGCTTTTCTGCATTCTTCTTCACTGAGTGTCGACACAGCTCCAAGTGTCGACACTTTCTGACTGGTGTCGACTCTTCTTCCCAGGTGTCGACACAATGACTCCAAGTGTCGACACTGCTTGTCTGGGTGTCGACACAAGCTTTCTCAAGTGTCGACACTTTCCCTCTGGGTGTCGACACATGGACTTAGAAACTTTTAGCTTCAGTCCAGTGTATTCCTAACCTGCACAAGTAACTCAAACAAACATCAAATACACTATGATGCATATCACTGAGTTAGGTGAGGCTTCTTCAAATCAGGTACATTTGACCAATGTACCCAACACAGCCAATCGGGAGGGAGGTGCACATACCTCCGGGACGACCTCGGTTCCATCTGCCGAGCTGGATACCGGGAAGTTATTCGTCGGGGACCGCCTAACAATCCTTCATTTTACTAGCCTGAAGAGAGGGCCGGGAGACCCACACGCCAACCAAGGGGCGGCCTCGAGGGCCTCCTCCCGAGTCTTCTGGCCCGCGGTTGCCAGACGGGCTCGCACCTCCTCGCTGACTGTCATAGTGCAGCTACAGTTCGCTTGGAAATACAAAATGGGGTGAGGATTCATCTAAGGGCTCAGTGGTGTATTTATAGCCAGGGAGTGGGACCCACCAGAAGATTCCATGACAGCTCAGCATAACACTCGCCGAACACGCGGGTTGGATGATTCTTTTCAAGATTGGTCAAGCTCAAAAAGAGCGGGGATTGTGTACAACCCCGTGTTCACCGAGCAAGTCCGCCAAGCCAGGAGAGCGGACCAGGCTGTCCGGCCCTCACCAGAATTACATGCGAGGGGCAGGCGGCAGGAGGCCAGCTCGCTCTCACCCAGGTCGGGCGGGCGAGCAACGCGAGTTGTCCCCTTCACCCCTCTCGCTCGCTCAGCATTCGTCGAACGGAGTTTGGGTCGCCATTCGTCGAGCAGAGTTTGGGTCGCCATTCGTCGAGTAGAGTTTGGGTCACCGATAGATTGTAAATATACTTATTTTTATGTACATTAATTAAGTCATTTTCATTTTTTTGTTATTTTTGTTTAATTTTCTTTAATAAAATGCTCCTTTTATTGTAAATATTTTGCTAACTTAACTTATTTTATTTTTCAGAAAAAATCCAAAAATCTGCCAAAAACAGTAATGTCACGGCCGTGTCCTTACTGGTCACGCCCGTGACAAGGGCGTGACACGTCAAAACCGTGGAAATCAGTATTTTTTGGATGAAATTGATGGACACGCCTGGCCACACGCCCGTGTTGGATGACACGCCCCGTGTCCCGAGCCCGTGTCCATCCCGCTCGATGAAATTCTCTCGACGTTCGTCGACCAACATAACACGGGCGTGTCAGCCAACCCGACACGCCCGTGTCACTTGCTCTCGACATATTCCGCTCGACAATTTCAGTCTCGACACAATTCGCTCGACATTCGTCGACACACCCCGACACGCCCGTGTCAAGATGCGACACGGGCGTCTACTCCACCACCTGGCCCGACAAACCACCGCCGGCGACTTTTGATGCAAACGACGCCCTGTTCAACCTCCCTGACACGCCCACAGTCACGCCCGTGACCTGGGGCGTGACCGCCGCGTTTTCAGCTGCAAAGTCAAAATCTCCAGTCAATTCACGGCTGCCATATGTACAGTGTCGACACGCCCCCTGACACGCCCGTGTCAGAGGGCGTGTACTTTGAAATTTTTTCTCTATAAATTCAGAGCTTCTGCCTGATCTCATGTTCCACTTTTTGGATCCATTTTGCTTAAGGGGTCGGCTGCTTATATGATTCCAAATGTTATGTAATGGAATTTTCTCCCTCTCTCTCTCTTTTATTTTCACTTTGTAATCTCCTTTTATTATTAATGCAAATGTAGTTTTTTTCCCATTACATGGCTTTGGACTTCATCTATGTGCCCACTCTTATGCAATCTTATTTTTTTTACTTTGTTTTAACTTAGTTTTTCGTCTTTTAAAATGCGTGTGTTAGTGTATGAGTATAGTTTTTACTTTGATGTTCTCATTAATTGTTAACTTAACTATGTCAGACTTAGGATTTTTATAGCTTTCTATTGCGTTCCTATAAATCTGTAAAAGAGATTTCAAAGTGATTTTCATTTTTTCTAACTTAGGTTTTCTTGTTTAGGATGTAAAACTTTTCGTTATTTTCACTTTTTAACAACTTTTACAGAGTTATAGGAATGTATATATAATCGTTTTAATTTTTTAAACACTTTATTTTCGCTTTTATTTTCAAAAAAAATTTTTGCCCGTTTAAATTTTATTTCTTCATTTTATTCATTTCTACTGCATTCTAGCGGTAGAAATTTATTCATTTCAATTTTTCGAGCACTTGTACTTTTCGTTTATTTGCAAAAACTTTTGTTCCTTTAAATTTTATTTTCACTTTTTATTCATTTCTACCGCATTCTAGCGGTAGAAATGTCGTCGTTTTAATTTTTCAGCAACTTAGTTTTTCTTAATTTTATATGTGTGTGTGGGTGTATGAGTTAGTTTTTATAGCTTTATTTCAATTCATGTCGAGTGTGTGCGTGTGTTGTATTTAATTCTTCCTACTCGTTAAGAGTTAAATGACAGGTATTTATTTATTTCAGCCTACTCGCTGGGAGTTAAATAACCGATCTTTATTTTTCACCTACTCATTTGAGTAGGATTTGTGTGTGTGAGTATTTAATATTTTTAGAGTGTGAGCATTTATTTTCTCCTACTCATTTGAGCAGGACCCGTTTTAATTTTCTCCTACTCATTTGAGTATGACTTGTGTGCGTATTTCACTTCAAGTAGAGTGTGTTTACTTTCTGTAGAGTGGGTGTGTTTTACTTTCAAGTAGAGTGCGTGAGTGTTAGCATTTATTTCCTCCTACTCGCTATGAGTTAAATGACAAGATTTTATTTACCGCCTACTCATTTGAGTTAAATGACCGGTTTTTATTTTACTGTAATTAATTGAGATGAACTTGTAATTGCATTTATTTCCACCTACTCGTTTGAGTAGGACTCGCTTTATTTCCACCCGCCCATTTATTTGAGCCGGGACTTGTAATTTTACTGCTTTCATTTCAGTCCTACTCGTTTGAGTAAGACTTGCAATTTTACTGCTTTCCTTTACAACTTTCCTTTCCTGCTTTATTTAATGCTTTATTTTATTTCTTTCACCGCTTGCTGTCCCCATTCCGATGAGTGGCTAACCGTTCTTAGCCCTCAGTATCGAAGAGCATTGGGACAAATAAAATTGCTTTAAATAAAAAAAGGTCCTGTTTTTTTAATTAATTAAAATTAACTTAAGGTTTGCCTAGGGTTTACGATGCGTAGAACCACATAATCGATGTGTGGGCCCTATTTCCGTAGTCCATACGCTAGCTAGCCTAGAGGTCGTGCGTATGGACCAATCACACCTTGGTAAATGGAGTTCCGAACTAACCTGCAAGAGAGGAGGCGCGCCAACTCTACCGGGTTGGGTTCCTCACCCAATAGCGGGGTTCTTAACATAATGCGGGCGTTAAGAGGAATCCTTCGTCGGACGAGAGCCCGGTCGAATAGTCTTAGCATTCAGGTGAGCGATATTCCAAGAGATAGGTGAGCTCATTTTAGTGGAACCTCCACGGCCATGTCTCTGCCTTAATTAATTAGAAATTTAGGATCTCTTTTTATTAAAAGTATATTTTAGTTCAAATTTTATTCGGTGCCCTCGAGCTAAGCTCTTCATTGGCTCCACCTTTTTTATGCTTTCATTTTTATTGCCCTTTTTATTATATATATTAATTATCCGACAAGTAAATATCGGTAAAATAATAGTCCCCTCCAGGGAAGAGTAGAAATAATCGAACCGACCCAGAGAACAATACGACCTCGATATTCCACACCGGAATATCCTGTACTACACACGATAGGTGCACTTGCCTTCTTTCGTTAAAACTCGATTTCATTGTTTTATATCCAAATAATAAATCCGCGCGCCCCATTTTCTAAATAAAAACCAACTCCGCTTTCCTTAAATAAAACCGCCCGGGGCGCCGCGTGCTCGTAATAATTTTTGGAGTTTTAACCTGCATCAAATTTTTAGCATCGTTGCCGGGAAATTTCGAGTCGTTATTTTAAACTCTGGAGATCTATTAATTTTACCTATTTTTATATATATAACAAAAATTAAAAAATGGCCACCAAAAATAATAATAATAATAATAACTACCAAAAAAACACCGAAAACAAAAAAAAACTTACGAAAAAAAAGAATTTATATATATACTTATAATTTCATATATATTTATCTTTAAAAAAAAGAACAAAAAAACTTAAAAAATTATTATCATATTATTATCAAAAAAAAACTAAAACTAAAACAAAAAAATTCTAAAAATTAGAAATCCTAAAAATTAAACTCATAAAACCAAAAAAACAAAACAAACCAAAACAAAAAAAACCAAAAAAAAACCTTAAAACTCAAAACTCTAAAAATCTAAAAATCTCTAAAACTTAAAAAAAACAAAAACTAACTAAAAGCGCAAAAAACTACAAACCAAAAACAAAAGTTTTTCCAAAAAAACATTGCAAATAAAAAAAAATTCTATTTTTTATATATCCATTTTGTTTTCCCTTCGGCACACTTCCCTTATTGTGCACGTTAGAGGACGCATTTCTGTACACGCTCAAGCTAAGCCGTTAGCTTCGAGACACACACACAGTTGCCTCCGACCGGCCGCAATAATAACAAAAATCATCAAAAAATACAAAAAAATTGCAAAAAATTAAAACCTCCAAAATTTTTTTTTCTTGTTTTTATAATCAAAAACCTAAAAAAAATTCCATAAAACAAAACAAAAATTCAAAAAGAAAAATTTGTAAAAAGTTTTGTATAAAAATAAATCTTTCTAGCAAGCTCGCTTTTTAGCAAGCCCGCGACGTTTAACTCATCGAACCAACCACCTAAATAAGAGTCTGTTCGCGGGCACTCGAGTTTTTACCGTTTTTTTGTACAATCCTAAAAAAAGAATAAACTCTAAAAATAAAAAAAAGATTATAAATCAAAAAATAAAATACAAAAAATGATAAAAATTATAAAAAATCAAAAAATATTTTGTTAATTATGTAACGAATAAATTGAATATCTCAATTCTTAACCCTTTTCGTTTTCCGAAAATATAGTTGCGAGTTAATTTATAAGCGAATTTTTTTAATTCTTTGTTTATATTCGTTTATTAATTGGAGATCGATAAATTTAGATATCTGGGGTTAAGTTTTAAAGATTTTCTTATGCTTCATTTTTTATTTAAATAGAGACTTGTTTTCAGTATTACTTCTACTTATCTAAATAGTTGCACATTTCTTTTGTTAGAAAATAACGATCTTAGATTTTAATTATGTTAACTCAAAGCTTTTTTTCGACATATGGGAACGTTTAATTTATGAAGGTTGCTCTCAAAAACTTTTTATTAAACTTAGTTTTATTTTTGAACAAAAACCCTTTCCACCTTTTTTTCATGTCATACTTGGCATGATTTCGATCCTTAAAAGATCTTATGTCAATGGGAATAAGATTTCGTTCAGTAAACATAGGCATCCAATATTTAAAAAGATTATATGTCATGGAGTAAGAGGATAAAATTCATTACTCCTATACATACACATTGGATTATTTTGAAGATGTTAAAAAATTTTTTGTTATAGAAAATAAGATTTCGTTTTCCTAACATCCATTTTCAAGCCAAAAAATTTATTAGAGGTTCGAGCGAAAAAATATACCCCCGCCTCTAAAATTCAAGCCTTCTTCATATACCACGATATCCTACTCCGCCAATTTCAAAAAGTGTCGTGATTTAATTTTAAAATCTTTTTGAGAGCATAATTTGTAAATTAAATTATTTCCTGTAATTCTTACAAACTAAAGTTTTCATAAATCCAATCTATTTTTGTTAGCCTAACAAATAAAATTTTTTGCTATCTATTCGATCATATCAGAAGTTTTTAACTGAAACACTTACTTTATTTAAAATTTTGGCATAATTTAGGATTTAACTCTAAAACCCCGGATATTTATTTAGATCTTTCTTTCAATTAAGTCAAGCGGTAGCTAAACTTAGATTTTCTTTAATTCATTATAAGTTCATCTTCAACTTTTGCTCGAGAATAGCAAAAGCTTAAGTATGAGGTATTTGATAGATTGTAAATATACTTATTTTTATGTACATTAATTAAGTCGTTTTCATTTCTTTTTTTATATTTTTGTTTAATTTTCTTTAATAAAATGCTCCTTTATTGTAAATATTTTGCTAACTTAACTTATTTTATTTTGCAGAAAAAATCCAAAAATCTGCCAAAAACAGTAATGTCACGCCCGTGTCCTTACTGGTCACGCCCGTGATAAGGGCGTGACACGTCAAAACTATGGAAATCAGTATTTTTTGGATGAAATTGATGGACACGCCTGGCCACACGCCAGTGTCGGATGACATGCCTCGTGTCCCGAGCCCGTGTCCATCCCGCTCGACGAAATTCTCTCGACGTTCGTCAACCAACATGACATGCCCGTGTCAGCCAACCCGACACGCCCGTGTCACTTGCTCTCGACATTTTCCGCTCGGCAATTTCAGTCTCAACACAATTCGCTCGACATTCGTCGACACACCACGACACGCCCGTGTCAAGATGCGACACGGGCGTGTACTCCACCACCTTGCCCGACAAACCGCCGTCGGTGACGTTCAATGCAAACGACGCCCGGTTCAACCTCCCCGACACGCCCACAGTCACGCCCGTGACCTGGGGCGTGACCGCCGCATTTTCAGCCGCAAAGTCAAAATCTCCAGTCAATTCACGGCCGCTATCTGTATAGTATCAACACGGCCCCTGACATGCCCGTGTCAGAGGGCGTGTACTTTGAAATTTTTTCTCTATAAATTCAGAGCTTCTGTCTGATCTCCTGTTCTACTTTTTGGATACATTTTGCTTAAGGGGTCGGCTGCTTAGATGATTCCAAATGTTATGTAATGGAATTTTCTCCCTCTCTCTCTCTCTCTTTTATTTTCACTTTATAATCTCCTTTTATTATTAATGCAAATGTAGTTTTTTCCCATGACATGGCTTTGGACTTCATCTATGTGCCCACTCTTATGTAATCTTATTTCTTTTTACTTTGTTTTAACTTAGTTTTTCGTCTTTTAAAATGCGTGTGTTAGTGTATGAGTATAGTTTTTACTTTGATGTTCTCATTAACTGTTAACTTAACTATGTTAGACTTAGGATTTTTATAGCTTTGTATTGTGTTCCTATAAATCTGTAAAAGTGATTTCAAACTGATTTTCATTTTTTCTAACTTAGGTTTTCTTGTTTAGGATGTAAAATTTTTCGTTATTTTCACTTTATTTTCACTTTTTAACAACTTTTACGGAGTTATAGGAATGTATATATAGTTGTTTTAATTTTTCAAACACTTCATTTTCGCTTTTATTTTCAAAAAAACCTTTTGCCCATTTAAATTTTATTTCTTCATTTTATTCATTTCTACTGCATTCTAGCTGCAGAAATGTATTCATTTCAATTTTTCGAGCACTTGTACTTTTCGTTTATTTGCAAAAATTTTTGTTCCTTTAAATTTTCTTTTTCACTTTTTATTCATTTGTACCGCATTCTAGCGGTAGAAATGTAGTCGTTTTAATTTTTCAGCAACTTAATTTTTCTTAATTTTGTACGTGTGCGTGCGTGTATGAGTCAGTTTTTATAGCTTTATTTCAATTCATGTCGAGTGTGTGCGTGTGTTGTATTTAATTCTGCCTACTCATTAAGAGTTAAATGGGAGGTATTTATTTATTTCCGCCTACTCGCTAGGAGTTAAATGACCGGACTTTATTTTCCACCTACTCATTTGAGTAGGATTTGTGTGTGTGAGTATTTAATTTCTGTAGAGTGTGAGCATTTATTTTCTCCTACTCGTTTGAGTAGGACCCGCTTTAATTTTCTCATACTCATTTGAGTAGGACTTGTGTGCGTATTTCAATTCAAGTAGAGTGTGTTTACGTTTTGTAGAGTGGGTGTGTTTTACTTTCAAGTATAGTGTGTGAGTGTTAGTATTTATTTCCGCCTACTCACTAGGAGTTAAATGGCAGGATTTTATTTACCGCCTACTCATTTGAGTTAAATGGTCGGTCTTTATATTACTGTAATTAATTGAGATGGACTTGTAATTGCATTTATTTTCTCCTACTCGTTTGAGTAGGACTCGCTTTATTTCGTCCCGTCCACTCATTTGAGCCGGGACTTGTAATTTTACTGCTTTCATTTCAGTCCTAGTCGTTTGAGTAGGACTTGCAATTTTACTGCTTTCCTTTACAGCTTTACTTTCCTGCTTTATTTACTGCTTTATTTTATTGCTTTCACCGCTTGTCATCCCCATTCCAATGAGTGGCTAACCATTCTTAGCCCTTAGTATCGAAGAGCATTGGGACAAATAAAATTGCTTTAAATAATAAAAGGTCCTATTTTTCTAATTAATTAAAATTAACTTAAGGTTTGCCTAGGGTTTAGGACGCGTAGGACCACATAATCGATGTGTGGGCCCTATTTCCGTAGTCCATACGCTAGCTAGCCGAGAGGCCGTGTGTATGGACCGATCACCCCTTGGTAAATGGAGTTCCGCACAAACCCTCGAGAGAGGTGGCGTGCCAACTCTACCGGATTGGGTTCTCCACCCAATAGCGGGGTTCTTAGCATAATGCGGGCGTTAAGAGGAATCCTTCGTCAGACGAGAGCCCGGTCGAATAGTCTTAGCGTTCAGGTGAGCGACATTCCTAAAGATAGGTGAGCTCATTTTAGTGGAACCTCCACGGCCAAGTCTCCGCCTTAATTAATTAGAAATTTAGTATTTATTTTTATTAAAAGTATATTTTAGTTCAAATTTTATTCGGTGCCCTCGAGCTAAGCTCTTCATCGGCTCCACCTTTTTTATGCTTTCATTTTTATTTCCTTTTTATTATATATATAAATTACCCGACAAGTAAATATCGGTAAAATAATAGTCCCCTGCAGGGAAGAGTAGAAATAATCGAACCGACCCCGAGAACAATACGACCTCGATATTCCACACCGGAATATCCTGTACTACACACGATAGTTGCACTTGCCTCCTTTCGTAAAACTCGATTTCACTGTTTTATATCCAAATAATAAATCCGCGCGCCCCGTTTTCTAAATAAAAACCAACTCTGCTTTCCTTAAATAACTCCGCTTTCCTTAAATAAACTCGATTTGTCGAGCAGAGTTTGGGTCTCCATTCGTCGAGCAGAGTTTGGGTCGTCATTCGTCGAGCAGAGCTTTTCGGTCGGCATTCATCGAACTGGTATTCGGGGATGGGTTCGACGAGTCCAGATTGGCGAGACCTCCTCTGAGGCTCCCATGGTTACAGTTGGAAGCCTGACCGCCAGCCCGCTCTCCTATACGCGACCCGGCTGCCGGCCTGCCTCGGCAAGGGCATTGGCGGGTCGCGGTGGCCCGACTTCGCTCGCCCAACAAGAGTAGGCGAGCCGTAGGAGCCAGGTCGCACCCGCCTCCCGCGAGGGGAGAGTAGTGGCGAGCTGACCTTCATATCGCTGGGGTGGGCCCAGTAGAGGCCCAGAGGTAAAATTACCTGGATGCCCTCCCCATGGGTGCGAATAGCTTGTTGGAACAGCGGAGCTACGCTGTTGGCAGACCAAGTTGGAATGCACATAGCTGTTCAAAATAGCGGAGGTTGGCTATTTACAGGCTATTTTCAGAATTCTATAAATAGAACCCAAGGAGCACCTTAGAAGGCACGCTCTGATACTCATTAGCTCCTTAGTCCCCTAGTGCTTTCTGAGGTAGCCTTTGCTCGGCCTGTGTCTAAGGAGGGCAAGTACTCTCAGGTCTTCTGGGTGTGTGGTGGGTCCTCCACGCCGAGCCCTTGGGTCGCTTCTTCCTTTGTCTCTTTTATTGTTTTGCTTGCAGGAGCGAAGTAGGTGCGCGATCACCCCTTCCCCAAGGGTGAACTCCACAAGAGATCGAGATTTCGGTTTCAACAGTCGGGGATCCGCTTACTCTCCTAGGTCACAACTTAGGATGATACTCGATGAAACAGATATATACCCCCCTTCTTTGCATTCGCATATAAATAGAAGGGGTAGGTAAACCATAAGTATGCTGCTGTGATTTTCTAACTCCACCTCGCGAGTATCTTCTCTTGCTCGCATGTCTCTTGTAGTCATTCTCTTCTCGCCTTTTCTTTTTTCCTCGTCACGTTAGCTCGCTGAAGATGGTTGGGGACGACACTAGCACTCGCCGACAGGCCCACGCCGCCAATTTTGCCGACTCGGCTTTTAAGAAATCCATCACAATAGAGCAAGATCTTAACGCGTTCAGGGAGCGACTTCTATCAGATGACTACTCGGCGAGACTTTCTACTCGGAGCGAACGACTTAACACCTATATCGAGGGTGCTATGGTCTTGTCGCTTCGACATTTTGATGCCGGCCTGCGACTTCCCTTCTGGCAAGAATATCGCGAG
Source organism: Platanthera guangdongensis (assembly GCA_039583875.1). Classification (NCBI taxonomy): domain Eukaryota; kingdom Viridiplantae; phylum Streptophyta; class Magnoliopsida; order Asparagales; family Orchidaceae; genus Platanthera; species Platanthera guangdongensis. Next base: position 157,590,202 of record CM077162.1, on the reverse strand, counting down.
ATCCTGCGGTATTTTGGGATTGTCCCCGCACAAATCAACCCTAATGGAGTGGCGATCATCATGGGGTTCCTTTTCTACCTGCGGTAATAGAGGATTGCTTTCGACCTCTCAGTTTTCCGAGAGATATTCGCCTTCGCCGCGACCACTGAGTGGGTCATCTACTTTAGCAGCCATGTCTGCACCTTGGTGGGGATGGCGAACAAAGTTCACAGGTGGAGCGAGCAACTAGTCGTCGTCTAAGGCGATTTCGAGGGCATTGAGGGGAGTCCTCATCAACCTTCCGATGTCACCTTCCTCCCGCCGATCTTTGAAGGTGTTCGTGAGCAACTGTTCGAGTCCTTCCGAGGTCACCGTTTCAATGTCATCCACTGGAGGCTCAATGTCAACACGCTCCTCGAGATCCATCCCTACGAGGGTAAGATTGAGCAAGAATTACACCTGCTCGCTCCCATTTATTTGAGCTCGGTACTAATATATTGCTCGATATTTACAGTGGCTTGCGAGCTTATGGAGAAGCCGCTTTCTACGGCGAAGGAAGTCTCCTCATCCTTCCAAGAATCCAACACACCGCCTGATGTTGGCGAGAATAAGAAACTCGTTAAAGGGAAGGCAAAAGTCAAGTCGCCGGCCCCTGCGAGTAAGAGGGCCAAAATATCGTCGCCTCAGTCCGGCGATCGTGAGTCGCCGCTTGATGCTCGGGCGCCTCACTTCGACCCAAACTTCAACCTTCAGCGAGTAGAGATGGATGCCTATGGTCACTCACTGGTGACCTAGTCTGAGGACGAGCACTCGGTGATGCTGAGCTCCAACCTCCCCTCCTGGTCGGCGGATTGGGAGGACAAGGGGGAGGCCTTCTCCGTCCTCCATGCCTTATACGAGCGAGCTGACGCTGAGTCCCTATTGGAGCTTGATAAGTCCAAATATTACACTGATTTTTGGACTCATCTGGGCCAATTTTATTGTCTTAGCACTACACTTGAGAGCTATAACTGCTTATATTTGCTTACCTGCCTATTTCATGATTAAGTGCACTTTAGGCCCGTTTCTGTGTGCTTTATTTGTTTCTGTGTTTTTGTTGTTCTTTAGACGTGTCTTGAGAATGTGGTGTGCACTTTTGGTGGCCTATCTATGTCTTCTGCTGGTGCAGGGTTCGTGTGCGTGCTCCGAAACTGCTCGAGAGACCCCGACGATACAGGAACACTGTGCACGACCACTGGACTTACTGCACACGACCACTGGTCGTACGCCACTGATTGTGCGCATTACATTCTCCTTTTCCTAATTCTACTCGGGTAATCGCACGAGCACTGGCCGTAGTGCGCACGACCACTGGTCGTGCGCCACTGCTCGTGCGCATTTACCACTTGCTTTCTGCAAATCTGTCCTAGCCAATCACACGATCAGTGGATTCAGTGCGCACGACCACCGGTCGTGCGCCACTGATCGTGCGCATATCTGCTGATGTTTCTATCCAAGTTGTAGGTTTAATTGGAAATTACACACGATCATCGACCTACAGTGCGCACAACCACTGGTCGTGCATCACTGATCGTGCGCTCTGCTTTTGCTACCTCCGTATTTAAGGGCCTTCTCCGCGATTTAGGTTAAGACCCGTCATTTTTTGCGATCAAGGAGTGCGCGGGAAGTGTCATTCTACTTCTCCAGCTGCTCCATCACCTCCACCTTCATCGGGAGTCCATAGACGGCTATTCCAAAGCTTTCCAAACGCTCCGGCGAAGCTCCCGGCCATTGACGACCTCAACTCCAAGCTTTCCACCGGAGTTGGAGAAGAAGACAACCTAGAGAACGGACTCAAAGGCCTTCGAGGTGATAGCTCGTTGGTACTGGAAGCCTCCTCGTACTGAGCCCGGAAGCAGATTGACAACTCGCTATTCCGGCCACGACCTGCGGTGGATCTTCACCCTCTATTGGTTTACTCCTCTTCCCCTTCCTCTGTTGTATGGAATGATATAACATTGTAATGGACTACATGTTCTATTCTATATCTAATGGGATGTTTGTAGTTTTCTTATGCTTGTATGTTGTGTGTGTGAATGCACCTCGCCCACTCCACATCCACTCCATACCCTTGTTTCACCCGATTGCACTCCGCACAAGAACACTTCCACCCATTAGCTTTCTGGCCACTCGCCCAACCGAAGTTCGCCATCGCGGCTGATACACTCACCTCACCTTGCGAAGCGGTGCCTTCGTCCCGCATAGCTTTAATTAGTTTATTAGATCAACCAACCACAATCTCTCAAGTCCCCTTTTTACTCTTTTCTAAGTATAACCCTCATAAAAATATTTTATGAACTGTTGCCGCTCTATGATAATTGCATTCCTCAAGATACCGACACTCGGGGATTTATTCCCAAACTTTATTACTTGTGTGACCGGTGCGCTTGCCGATTTACACGCATCAAAGCTCAGACCGGATGTGCTGGCTCAGCAAACCTCATGCTCGCTAGAGCGGATTGTCGAGGTAGGAAACTACTCGGCCAGGAAGCTGCTGGAGACGCATGAGGCTTTGAAGACTGTCACCAAGAAGGCCATAGATATCGGCATGCAATCGGTTCGCTGGAGGGATTATGAGGTAAGTCGGATCTCCGCGTGCGACATAGATGTTCTGGACTTGGATTTATTTTGCTGACTGAATGTTATTTATAGCAGGTTGCCGAGATTGAGGTTGCGAAGAAGCTCTCCAAATGTGAGGAGAAACTTGCCAACTCCCTGTCGGAGCTGGAGGCAGCCCAGGTTCGCACCGTAGAGATGGAAACTCGTCTGGTCGCCGCCGAGGGACACACGAGCTCTTCAGCTCCCTGCCCCGATACGCCACGGCCGGAGGATGACCCGCATTGGGCGGTGAAGAGGTCCTGACTTCATTAGAAAGAGAGGTCGTCAGTCCGCCGCGAGATAGCGTGAGCGGCGGGGAATATTATGCTTGCTCGGTTGAGGATCAATGGCCAGCTTGTCGAGGGGGATAAGCAGCTCACCGTCGACGAGCTCATTCCTGAACTACTCGCCGAGGAATCTAAATCTCCCGATCATGTCCCTTCCTCGACATCAGGCTCTAGTAACAGCGGCAGTGGCAGTAGCTGCATCAACGATGAAAGCAGTGATGGGGAGGGGAGCGGTGAAGCTGGCGAGGAAGAGGAGGATGCTGACATTGGAGATAATGAATATCGGCCAGATACTGGTGACGATGAGTCCTAGTTGCTCGCCGATTTTCTTCGTGCTCACATATAAAAGTTTGTCAACACATTTTTGTAACTTGTAAAATTTTTGATATATATACAAGTTTTAAGTTAATCCATTTTCTTCTTTACTCGCATGCTCGCTGGTTGATGGCGCTCGCTAGACTCATAGGCTCAGAGAGGATGAGTGATTGTGATGCTTACCCGCAGGTTGCTGCCCTTATTCGCACGCACTTTCACGTATACTAGCATACTCGCCAAAGCGTACTCACACACTCGCCAAGGCATACTCACACCTGCATAATCATTCATCTTGCAGGAGCTAAACCCAATTGGCTTGGAGATCAGAGTCGACACCCAGCTAGAGCTAAGCTCAACTGGTGGTGGGAAGGAGTCGATATCTAGCAGGAGCCTTGCTCAACTGGGGATGGGAATCAGTTGACACCCAGCAGGAGCCAAGTTCAACTGGGGGTGGGAATTAGTTGAAACACAGCAGGAGCCAAGCTCAACTGGGGGTGGGAAATCGTCGACACCCAGCAGGAGCCAAGCTCAACTGGGGGTGGGAATCAGTCGACTCCCAGCAAGAGCCAAGCTCAACTGCGGGTGGGAAGTAGTCGACACCCAGTATGAGCCAAGCTCAACTGGGAGTGGGAATCAGTCGACACCCAGCAGGAGCCAAGCTCAACTAGGGGTGGTAATCAGTCGACACCCAGCAGGAGCCAAGCTCAACTGGGGGTGGGAAGTAGTCGGCCTACAGGAGGGGAGCTCGTACAGGGTTCACGAACTACGGTATTAGTTTGACGAGGAACTTGTCCTCAATCGAGGAGGTCGTTGGACGATTTGTAGGAGAGGAGCCTGTGCAGGAACTCAGACTTATGATGTCACTGCCACTCGAGGACTTTGGTCTGAGTTGAGGTAATTTTGCCCTGTCACTTGATTGGTGACATAAAGAGTTAATCGTACAAATGTTTAGGAGATGGAGGGTTATAAATAGACGATCCTTTCTTCGTCAAATCAGGAGGTTGGCATCCAGACCTGTTTCTAATAATTCCTACAGTCGGAGGAGAGATGCAATCGGGGGTTTCTAGGCCAACATGCAAGGGGGAGCTGATCTCGGCCGTCAATGCAGGGGCTCAGTCTTACAAGAGTGCTTAAGTCCTGAGGTATCGTCCCATCATCCGTACTGGGATATTCAGAAGAAACAATTCGAAGGCTCATATCCCGATCCGATGGTGGGGATCGCTTTCGACCATGCCACCTGGCTACTAGCGCAAGTGTATGAGCGAGGTGTAATGTTCCTCTGAGGGTCCATCAGGACACACTAGCGACCAATATCTTCCCTTGGGCCTATCCTTGCCCTTTGGCAAGTTATCCTACCTTTGAAAATAATTGAAGTGTTGTTGCCCAAATGAATGCTTGGCAAGGTCGGCCCTTCCTCAAATCCGGGAGATTGGCATCCAGACCTATTCCTGATTGTTCCTCCAGTCGGTGGAGAGATGCAATCGGTGGTACCTAGGCCAACATGCAAGGGGGGAGCTGATCTCGGCCATCAGTGCAGAGGCTCGGTCTAACAAGAGTGCTTCCCGAGGCATCGTCCCATCATCTACACTCGGTTATTTATGAGGAACAGGTTGACAGCTTGTTTCTCGGATCGAGCACGGAGCTGAACCCTAAAGCCTCAGATGTCTTGAGATGATTTAGTACAAAGAGAAACAATTGGGCTGCCAGTGCTCGCATATATATATGTAATCAAGATTTACAAGGAAAACACAGTGTTACCTCTAGGGATAGAACCTTTTCAGGTCATTCCCGCTCCAAGTACCTCTCAGCTGCTCTCCGACTTGATCTTAAAGGTAACAACACCCAGTAGTCAAGGCTTCTTGGATAATGAATGGACCTTCCCAATTAGGATGTTGCTTGCCAACCGCAGCTCCCCTTCCCGCGGCATCCACCTTTTTCATGACCAGATCTCCTGCGAGCAAATGTTTTAGGTGGACGTTTTTGTCGAAGTGCTTTGCCATGAGCCGCTTGATTTCCTCCTAGAGGATGGAGGATAAGTCACGAAGTTCTTCAACAAAATCCAGCGAGTCTTTGAGCATCTTCATTCTCCAAGCGCCATTCTTCGCTACCGTCTCCCGCTGCTATGACTCTTGAGATCCGAACCTCAAACTCTACTGGAATGAGTGCCTCAGACCCGTGGGACAACTTGAAGGGAGTTTCCCCCGTAGCCGAGTTTGGAGTTGTTCTCAGAGCCCAAAGGACTGAGGGGAGCTGCTTAGCTCAATTACCCTTCAAGTTTGTGACCTTATTCTTCAGTAAGTTGACGATTAACTTGTTGGTCGCTTCTACCTGTCAATTGCTGCGAGGATGATGCACAAAGGCGAATCGAAGATCCGTCCCTAGATACTTGTAGAAGTATTCTAATTCCAAGCTAGAGAACTGTGGACTATTCTCGGTGACGATGGTGAGAGGAATCTCGAACCTGCATGCAATCTCTCCCTAGATGAAATTCTTTACAATCTGAGAAGTGATCTTGGCCAGAGCTTTTACTCGATCCATTTGGAGAAGTAATCGATCATGACGAGGACGAACTTCCTCTATCCGCTGGCCTGAGGAATAGGGTCGATCAAGTCCATTCCCCAGATAGCGAAGGGCCATGGAGCAGTGATCGAGCGAAGGTGCTGAGCTGGTTGTAGTTGAAGGGGAGCGAAGAGCTGACATTGAGGACACTTCCTGGCGAAAGCTTTCACATCTTTTCGAAAGGTGGGCCAAAAATATCCGTGCCTGAGAATTCTCTGTTCCAGAGTACGAGTTCCCAAGTGGCTGTCACACTCTCCCGAATGAATCTCTTCCAGAACATGAGGGACTTCTATCTCCGAAATGCATCGAGCCAGGGGGCCTGGGATAGTCTTATGATAGAGCTCTGCTTCCTATAGCAGGTAATATGCAGCTTTGTAACAGAACTTACTCTAGTCTCCCTCACTAGCAGGAAGCCGACCTGTTTCCAAGAAAGAAATGAATGGATCCCTCCAAGAAGCCTTCTGCTCGATCTCCATCATCTCCCACTCTTCGATGGACGGTCAGAATAGTTCGGTCAAGGTCCCCCCAGCCCGGGGACCGTAATTGGAGAGGTAATCGGCCTCTGAATTCTCCTCTCTGGGTACATGCTCGACAAAGAAGGATCAGAATTCCCCGATCAGGCCTTTCACTTTGATTAAGTACTTCTATAGGAGTGGATCATTCACTTCAAACTCTCCTATGATCTGGGATGTGACTACCATTGAGTCGGTGAAGGCCCTAATATCCTGAATTGCTAGCTCCTTGGCGAGAAGCAAGCCAGCCACCATGGCTTCGTACTCCGCCTGGTTATTTGTAACGAGGAAGAGGATCTTGATGACCTGCTCGATCCTGGTTCGTTGGGGGCTTACTAGCATGACTCCGGCTCCCACGAAATACCTGCCTGAAGCCCTGTCCACGAACATCTTCCAAGAGACTGGGTTAGAAGAGCCTTCGTCTCCTCCCACCTTAGCTGAGAAGTCATCCAGGAAATCTGCTACTAACTGCGCCATGATCACTACCCTCAGAGAGTAGGAAATGTCGAACTCGCTAAGATCTACCGCCTAATTTGCCAGCATGCCTGAATGTTCCACTTCATCCAGGATACTACGCAGAGGGTGATCGGAGACGACCTTGATGGAGTGAGCCTGAAAATAAGGACAGAGCCTCCGAGCCGAAACCACCAGAGTAAATACCAACTTCTCCAGGATAGGATATCTCGTTTCCGCCTGTCGTAGCACTCTACTTACATAGTAGATGGGGAGCTGTTTCTTGCCTTCTTCTTTGACCAACACTGAGTTGACCGCCTCAGCTCCTACACCAGATAGAGTAAGTGGTCGTCATCTCCCTGCGGGCCTTGGAGGAGTGGATCTTGGGTTAGCTATTGCTTGAGCTTTCCGAAGGCATCCTCACACTCCGCGGTCCACTCAAACTTTTGATTCCCCCGAAGAGTTTTAAAGAATGAAGAGCACCTCTCTCCCGTCTTGGATAAAAAATGACTAAGGCCTGCCAGCCTTCCTGTCAACCTTTGGACTTCCTTAGGATCTCTCGGGGTGCCATCTCCAGAATGACCTTGACCTTATCTGGGTTAGGATCCACCCCCTTGGGAGTGAGTAGGTGACCTAAGAATTTTCCTCTTACTGCACCGAAGATGCACTTGGTCGGGTTGAGTCGCATCTTGTACTTCCGCAGGGTGGCGAAGTTCTCCACCAAATTCGTTATGTGCTCCGCAATGCTTTTGCTCTTGATAAGGAGATCATCCATGTAGACTTCCAGGTTCTGCCCCTTTTGTTCTTTGAAAATTTGATCCATCATTCTCTGGTAAGTTGCGCCCGCATTCTTGAGTCTGAAGGTCATCATCTTGTAGCTATAACATCCATTGCTGATTATGAAGGAGACGTCGTGGTAGTCGGGGGGATGCATCTGGATCTGGTGATACCCTGAAAAAGCATCAAGTGAACTCATCACAGGAAACCCGACGGCGGAATCAACCAGCGTGTCAATCTGAGGCAAGGGGTAGCAATTCTTCGGGCAGGCTTTATTCAACATAGAAAAGTCGATACATAGACGTCAACCCCCTCCAGGCTTCTTCACAATTACAACATTGGAGACCCAGCCTGGATACTGGATCTCCGCAACAAAACCTGCCTTTAGCAGCTTCTCCACTTCCTACCTGATTGAGCCAGCCAGCACGACAATGCTTTTCCTTTATTTTTAACAAAGTGGAGCCAATGCATGATCTAGGTTGAGGCGATGGCTGGTAACATCGGCGTCAACCCCTGGCATCTCGGCGGCGCTCCATGCAAAAACGACGATGTTCTCCTGTAGGCAAGCGACCATCTCTATCTTCCCCTCCAGCGGCAAAGATCCTCTAACCTTCAGCAGAACATGCTCTCCTCCTCGGGAGATCACTTCCACCTCTTCTATCTCCTCAGCATCATGCAATCCTTTCTCCCTTTCTAGCAGCTCCTCCAACTTTTCTGCGTCCCCCATCCAGCTGATAGTACTGATGGCATTCAGGTAGCACTCCCTAGAGGCTTCAGATCCCCCCTGATCCTGACTTGGACATCCCCCCGGCAGTACTTCAAGCATTGATGATAATATGACAGAACGGTCTTGAAATAATTGATGAGGGGCCGCCCGAAGATGGCGTTGTATCCACTCGATGCATCGACGATGACGAAGCGGCATCAGATCGAAGTCCCGCCGAGAGTAACTAGAAGCTCCACTGCCCCCTCCACCTCTTTCTTCTCTCCTGAGAAGCCAAAGAGGGGTCCATCTGTAGCATGGACCCGAGACGCTTCCACCTGAAGCCCGATGAAAGTTCCATTGAAGATTACGTTCACCGAGCTCCCGTTATCCACGAGGATTCAGTCGACGGTGAAGTCTTCGATGATAGCTTGAATAATTAGGGCATCGTGAAAGGGGTTCTCATTCCCCAGCATATCCTCTTCTGAGAAAGTGATTTCTTTTAACTGCGGCGGGTTCTGCGAATTCGAGGCGACATTCTTCTTGTAGATTTGATGGTGAATTCCCTTGCGGGAAGCTCCGAGCCTGGCTCCTCCGTTGATTACGCCGACGTGCCCACCTCCTGGGCCATGGATCACCTCTCCGCGACCTCCTACGTCGACATGATCCTAATTCCTCCTCCTCACCGGAGCTTGGAATGCCACTTGTCCCACCGGGGTTTCCTGCCTCTATTGCTCGCTCTCCGTAACTCCTGCTTCCAACCTCCTTCTCGCTTCCCAGAACTCCGGGCAAGACAACGTCCCATGCCCCTCTACTCGATGGATGTCGCAGTAAAGGGGTATCTAAACTTCCTTACGCATCGCCCATTGCTCCCTCTGGCGACGTTTATTGCCCTGATGGGAGATGGCCATTGCTTCCCTTCTTCCTCCTCCTCGGCCTTCCTTCTGCCGGTTGACATTCCTCCTTTCCTGTTGGAAATGCGGTCTCGCTGGTGGCCTCCACTGGGGGCGATTCTCGGGGTACTGGAATCGCATATCTTCCCCTCTCCTTACCTGGGCCTCTGCTGACCTTCTCTCCTCTTACCTTCGAGGCCTCTCCCGCCTCCTATCTTTCACCCTCCTGGGCTCTTCTCTATTCCTCTCCTCCTCTCTTCTCCTCGGCTCCTCTTTCCTCCTCTCGACCTATCTCTCTGAAGACCTTCCAGCCTTCGTCCCTGAAGGTCCTGCTCTCCCCCTTTCCAAAGGTTCATCCCCGCCCAGCCGCGCAAAGAAATCTTTGTTCTTCTCCTCTCTTCAGACAAAAGTATTTGCCCTCTCTACCATCTCCTAAAAGGACCTAGGGGGTTGGACCCCATCTCCATACTGAAAAGACCCTATTTCAACCCGAACTTCAGGGCCACCATCAGAGTAAAGCTATCCACCTCTTCCACCTCCAAGATCTCCTCATAGAAAAGATCTATGTAATGGTCGAGACTCTCATGTTGCCCTTGGTTGATTTTAAAGAGGGTGATTGCTTCTTTCTTCCTCTTCTTAGATGCCGCAAACCTCGCCATAAGGCCCCTACGCAGATCAGAGAAACAATAGACGGAACCTGCTGGCAGCTGGTGAAACCAGTCCCTCGCATTACCTTTGAGGGTAATGGAGAAAAACCGGCATTTGAAAGCGTCAGACAAGTTGCGGATGGAGACGACATCTTCAAACCACTGAAGATGCCTAACAGGGTCATCCCTGCCAGAATAGTAGGTGAGAACGGGCTCTCTGAACCCTTCGGGGACGGGGGCGGCAAGGTTCTCGTCACAAAAGGGGATCCTCCCTCACTAGCGGTGACGAGTTTTATCCTCGCTGGAAATATCATACTCGCTCCAATGGCAAGTATCTCGGTATCTCGACGGCGCCATTAGATATCGGAAACAGACTCCTTGGCTGCCCGCCGGATGGTGTCGCGACTGCATCGATCGCTCTTCTCTTGCCCAAGCGGGCTCCTTCCCAGCCCGCCTCGGTGGCGCTTCCTCATCCAGCGGTGTCACGCGACGGGGTGTTAAATTTTCTCAAAGTGGTCGGCAAGGTAGCCTAAAGCCAAATTAATATTCTCAGAACTACCCAGTTCACACTTTGATCATGCGAAATCCCAAGGAGCAAGTTTAACACCAACCACAAATGGAAGAACAAGCAGGTCTTATATTCATTCACACTTCTTTACAAGGTGAGGTATACATAGCGAGACATGATTTCGCTAGTACACAAGCTACAAACAGAAAGAACAAAACAAGCCGGGCGGACAGCACTGGAGACCGCCGAGATCGCCTCATCCGCCAAGGTCGCCCAAGCCGCCCAAGCTGCAACTGCTACAAGCCGAATAGCACACGGAGTCCGCCGAGGCCGTGAGGTCAAGCGAACACACCGTTATTCACTGCCTGCTGAAGAACAGAGGAACACACTGCCTACCCGCCTGAGACTGGTGGACAGGTTACTGGAACTTGATGAAACTGAAGCAGAAATCTTACAAGCCGCAGAAGCGAGCAGCTGAGACCACAGAGACCGCACACTTCAATGCCCAACTCCTGGCTTCTTGAAACTAGCAGCGCGACCTGCACACAGCACACCGTCAGCACTACTCAACCCGCGCGGACAGGAAACCGCAGACCGCAACACCTGCCCAAGCCCAACTTACTGTTCACTCTGTTCTTGTAGATGTGCGGGGGGGGGGTTCTATTTATAGGCGAGGTGAGGAGTGTGTTCACCACCCTTGTGAATAGAATCACTGCCCCAGCCCGCGCGTTAACACAACCCAGTCTGCCAAGTCCGCACGGACTTGACCATACCTCCAGGAGCCAGAACAAAAAAGGCCAGTCCGCCTCTATGCAGACTCACATGCTGCCGACCTGCCTATCACTAGCACAAAGCCAGTCCGCCTAAGGCAAATAGAGCTAGACCACCACCCAATACAGCACGCGGACACAGAGAACTTGTCATAGTAAATGACCAAGTCCAGCAGCCCACCAAGCACTGGCGCGAGCAAGGCAGACACAAAAGCTCCAGATCGCCAACCATCAGGACAGTCCGCCCCAGGATGGATAACATCCACTTTATCATAGATAGCTCGGCAAGAAGAAAGGCATTGTCCACACAGATGCGGACTCCGCGGATGCCAAGGCACGGAAAAGGGCAGAGTCTGCAGGCTTTACTCGAACAGCTCTCCACAAAGGTCACCTGCCGGACTATAACATCAGTCTGTGTAGTCCTCCACAGCAGAACATTGTCTGATGTACCAACAGAGCTCGGCAAGGGCCACAACCAAACACCAAGGCCAGTCCACAATAGCGGACACCGCAGACTCGTCAGTCCGCAAGCCTCCCACAGATAAGGCACACAACCCGCTGGTTAGCACAAGCTTGCAACACACAAGGCCACTGAACAGAGCATAGCCTACAGCCCGCAAACCTCTGTCCGTTTAGGCCGCTCAAGCCGCTTCTCAATCAGCCAAGCCACCAAGACAGCCAACACCCTGTCCGCAGACAGCAGTCCGCCCAGGCCGCGGACTTAGTCTGCACAGGCCGCTCAGACCACAGGCTGCTCAATCAGCAAGCCACCAAGATAGCCACCACCCAGGCTGCAGTCAGCAGTCCTCCCAGGCCGCGGACTTAGTCCGCACAGGCCGCTCAGACCGCTCGGCCTGCCCAGCACCCACTTCCACTTCACAAATTTCAACACTCCCCCTTGAAGTGAGAAGTGGTGATCAAGCCCAGCAAGCTACGTAACTGCTGAAAAGGCCCCTTTGACAGTGGCTTCGTGAAGATGTCAGCAAGATTATCTTCACTCCGAACATGTAAGACCCCTCTTTTTTTTCTTTAAAACCCCGGGGTCTTATGCCCAGAACCGCCGCTTTGCGGTGACACCTTCGCGCCCGGGAAGGTCGTCACTACAAAACGCTGATTCTGCCGGCCAAATCGATCGTAATTATAGCAATACAAGAGAGATAAGTCCACAGCTAATCACATATATATATAAATAAGCTCCACGAAGGGAGTGTCCACAGAATAGTAAAAGAGTACAAAAATGAAGGGCTTAAGCCCGGTACATCCATATCCTCACTACAGATCTCTCATGTGGAAGCAAAATAAAATAACTACTAGAAGTCGGGACTCACGATCCCAGCTGGTTGTACTCCTAAGCTAGACTGCCCTGTCTCCAATCGCACCGATCTCCTGGGCTGCTCCTCCATGCTGGTCTCCACGATCCCCTAATTTGTTATGGTTCGAAAACCGTTAGTCTATAAGACTAAGCCCTATCATCCCCCACCCCTTCGCCCATGCTCCTAGGCACCGAGCGGGGAGGAAGAAAGGAAAGGACGTGAAAGTGGAGAGTAAAACAAACACAGGTGACAGGGGGACCTAGCTAGCAATTTATAATCATGTTGTAATAGGTAAAGTAAGAAAAGAATTTAACCTTCACTTATATGAGTACACATAAGCCAAGGGATGTTCTACAAGGCTCCCATCGTATAAAATGTACCATACCACTTTATACGTTGGGGTGTCGGTTATCACAAGCAGTATATATATATTGAAATGACCTTAATTTATAAACTTGCCCACACAAGCTTATAGACCAAGGGGTCATTTTGCAGGGCCTAATGTATAAGCATCACATTCCACTTATACTTTAGGTGTCACAGGTTATTATGAATGTTTATGATATGCATCTATATGGTGGGTATGATGGAATATGCAAGTGCAACACACACACCCGACACTGCGCACACAGATCTTTAGTTCCCCCTTTCGGAGCTGTTACCTCCCAGGATACCTCCGTAGTGGCAGATGGAAGCGGTGGGTTGGGCCTCGCCCACCTCAAAACCAGTAATAGCACTACCGGTCTGACCTATCGTACGCCTCAACGCTTGGTGCACAAAGCGGACTACCGCGTACTCTTGCCGACTGGACCGCCGGACATAAGTTTGGCGAAGTGTTAAACCACACTTGTCGAGTCATCGTATAGGCGTCGGTGCAACGAATAACCCATACTGAAGACCCACCACCTTAACTTTCTTTCCTTTCATGCACATGCAAATTTATCGTATCTGTACCGAGCCAAAGCTCCCCGGACCATCCCGTCCGTCACAAGTATCAACCGAGCCAAAGCTCGCCGGACCAAAACGTCCATCTCATAACCATCCAAGCCGAAGCTCCCAACTATCTTCCTGTGCTATTTGTGTTCGTGAAATGTGCAACACTTATTACTAAGTTACTCTTTTCAGCTTGTTAGTTCAGTTTACGTTAACGCAGGACTGCCCCCGGTATTCCCTGTGAAGTGCTCTCAAGGGGCACTAGGAACTATGTTGGGATTACGCCCAACGTTCCCTTTCATAAGGTACTTATTATTATTGGTTTATTCCCTTACCCATTACCTTCTCATATTGTGATAGGCTAATCCTAGGATAGTTTAGACCTTTCACTCTCGCGGGAACGACGATCTTTCGTCAAACTCGCGTACCTTCTAACACACATCAACTCGATTCCCACCACTTCTTAGAACTTTCTATGGTGACTCATCTACTCTCATTTAAACAATTCAACACGACTAATTCTACACTATTCCAACTCTTTTCCTAATACAATCTTTCCCCAAATTACTATTTGCAGACCAACCTATACTAAGCGATGTTCATGATAGGATGTCCTTCAAGTTTTCATCCGAATGACCTAAGTTATTACTGGAGTCCTATCATGACATAAATGATTTAATTCCAGAATATTGTATTTTCCTCAATTAATCTTCTATTTAAATAATTTCTTAAAAGAGCCATTTATTGTCAAGTTGATCATGAAGTATACATTTTAGACATGATTAATATTTCATAAATTCATGATAATATTCCATATATTCAAAAGTGGCAATTTCCAAATTTGACATTTTCTACAAACATTTAAGGGTCCTAAAATTATTTTAGCAGTAATTTCTCATATTCCAAGATTTGTAAATCAAGTACTTGAAATTATCATCCAAATAATTTGAGTTAAATATATTACGCTACTACAGTCCTAAAATTATCACTGGCCAACTTTCATGATTTTTCACAGAATATTTAATTCTAAATAAATTCAATACAAAAATCTACAAAGAGCATAATTGTGAAACAAGTACTATAAATATACTTCAAAAATTCCTAATTAAATTCCTAACAGTAGATATCATCCTAAAATCATCCGTGACCAAAATTCACATTTTTACAAGTTAAATTATTCTGTAAATTATTTATTTACCAAGTATGGCCTTTACAAAATTTATGAAGGAAGCAATATATAAAGTCCTTTAAAATTTATAATAAAATTTAGAGACCTCTATTTAGGTCAAAAAACTCTACTGGCCAAATTTTACTAGATTCCATTTAAACCAAATGATCAAATTAAATCAAATACTAAATTGAACATTTTGATATTTAACAAAGGAACTACCATGAATATAATCTATAAAATTCCACTAAAACTATCTAGGGGTTCAACTCACCCTAAGATTCATTCTACCCCAACTTCACAATTTTTAGATGATGTTAAGTTACTGTTTTGACCTAGTAGTGCTTCTACCATAAATCTACGGTTTGACTTTTGAGGTACTTAACTACTTCTAAATTCCCTAACACTTCAACCAGAGGCTTAAATATACATAAGCTATCTTTCTAATGAATTACAAGGCCATACAAGGGCATTTGCCCCTATGTCCTTACAACCCCCTAAAGGTCCTTCCTTAGGGTGTGAACTTGGGTCCAAGGGTAAGTCAACCCTAATTCATCCATCTTTCCCCAAAGAGGGGAGGGTACTTAAGGTAATACTAAGTGAGTGGTCCGAAAGGGCTGTGCATTCAATATTTCATTTTTTTCTTCTTTTTGGCTATAAGCACACCAAGCCCTTTACAAGCCAACACATGCAAGGGGTTTTCCTAACTTTCTGTGGTCCATATGGGCTGAAACTTTAACCATACCTTAATAATGTCCTCATGGACATGCCACCAAAAATTGGTGCCTTTTGGAGTTAAACTACTCCAAGAATCACCTAAACAAGCCTAAGGGTATTATAGTAATTTCACCATAATTTTAATTCCAATTAGTCCCATTTTTGGGCAGGGCCTACCTATGCCCTAAACCAGTTACTTCCCAAATTCCAGGTCAGTTGGGCCTCTGGATGGGCTTGGGCATCTCTTCCAATTTCTGCATTTTTGTTATTTGCAGCCCAAGACCATTCACCTTTTCAGATCTTGCAAGTGAGATATCTCAACATGCGGAATGATAAATTGTCTTGCTTTTCTACCATAGGTCTAATATACTCCTAAGGGCAGGCCACCAAAAGTTGGGGAATTTTGGAGTTGATATGCTCCAAATATCAACAAAATTTAATTTATCAAATTCTGACTAAAACTTTAGAATTATTTTCCGCAAAAATTTCCATTTTTGGGGAGGGCCTAGATATGCCTAATTAAGCCACATGCCCAAAATTTCAGTCCATTTGGACTTAGGGTTTGGGCAGGGCACTCACTTTAGTTTCTGACCTACCCTAGGACCAGCCCTAGGAAAATGGCTCTATAAGGCAGTAGGCCTAACCAAAATTTACGTGTAATATATCAAATTAAAGGTAACTGCAAGACCTACAATTTTGATGTTGAGTACAGTTTATGAAAAAGGGTGTAAGTGCCCTAAATAATGACATGCAAAAGTCAGATTATAGCAGACAGGAAATACACTATTCATGTAATTAAATAATTCCAGGATTTATAATATTGCATGGCACGGATCTTGACGCCATTGGACGGCTGCTGTGTTTCTTCCCCAAACGCCATGGATTCCAAACTGAACTTCACGGGGGCTTTCCCAGTGGCTACCGGCGGCGCCTCCACCGGCAAACTTCACCTCCCCCCTAACGGTGGTGGGGGCAAACCTTTGCCGGCGGCTAGGGCGGCGGGAAGTGGCGGTGCCACCTCCCCTGAGAGCTTCCAAATGCCATTAATGGAGAAAAAAATGAAGAACTGGGCTCGGGCTCATTCGAACCCGAACCCTACCCTAAACACTCCTAAGATCTAGGCATCAAGAAAGAGGTGAGGGAGGACCTTCCCGACAGCCTTGTGACGTGAGGAGCGGCGGAGAGCCATTGCGGCGACGGCGGCGCTGTCCCTCGGTTTCACGGCTCCAGCTCGGTTTCTCTCTCTCTCTGCTGCTCTCCTTGTCCTGAGGGTGATGAAACTGAAAGAAGAGAGGGGGGGGGGGGAATGAGAAGATGAAGTATAGAGGGGGGGGGTGATAATTCCTAAGTGAGAGGCGGCGGTTTTGCCTTGTTCTTGTCACCATGCATGCATGGGTGGGCCCCACTACATCCAACTCCTCCTCAATGACTCCAGGGGTCGGCCAGCCCAAGTGGGGGCTGATGGCATGGGTCCAAGTGGCTCATTCCAATAAACACCCTTAAATATACCCATTTCTCTCTCCTAATTATTCTTTAATTTTTGAGATTCTCTCTCTCTCTCTCTCCTAGTCACTAAGTTGGCTAGTCAACCCTCTAGTCTATTGGCAGCCCACATGTCCATTTCATCCCTCAAAGTAAGGTTAGCCCAAGTGAATTGGGCTTGAGCTTGAGTTAGGCCATTTGGGCTAGCTTGACCCAAACCTAGGCTAGGGTTAACTTAGGTCAATTTGGTCTTTGAGGTTGGCCCAAATGGGTCCTTGGTGACCCATTGGCCTCCCTTAAGGCCTACGTAGGGTTGTCTTGGCCCTTTGGAGGTCACTTGACCCTTTGGCAGGGCACTTGACCACTTTAGGGCTAGAGTTGACTTTGGTCAACTTAGCCTTTTTGGTTGGCCTCAATGGGTCCTTGGTGACCCATTGGCCTCTCATTAGGGTTGTGAAGGTATGTGTGGGGTCCACGTGGCTAAGGGAACTTCAATTGGCCCTTGTGCAGGTCAGTTTGACCCAATGTAGGTTAGGTTGACCCATTTTGGGTTAGAGTTAACTTTGGTCAACTTAGCCTCTTGGGTGGACCCCAATGGGTCCTAGGTGACCCATTGACCTCACTCTAGGGTTAGGTGGGCTTGGGTAGGGTCCACTTGGCTTGGGGATGGTCAACTGACCGTAAGTAGGTTAGTTTGACCCATTTAGGGTTAGGGTTGACTTGGGTCAACTTAACCCCTTTGACTGCCCTCCATGGGTCCTTAGTGCTCTAATGGATCTTATAATGGGTTGATGAGACCATGGTGGGGTCTTGAAGTCTTGGTGAAGACCCATGGTTATCTTAAACTAAGGTTCAGGAATTTACTATTTGCAGACCATAGTGGTCTCACCCACATTCTTAGGTTTTCTTGGTCTTCTTAGGCTTCCTAGGGTTTGGTCATGACCTAGTCATGGCCAAAACTACTCTTAGGGGTCTAGTTGAAAATGGGATGTTACAAATCCCAATAAACAAAACAAAGATTTCGTCCCCGAAATCAAGGCTAAGCCTACGGGAATTTCTATCGAAGAAAAGGAAGCTTGTAACATCCCATAAGAAGTGATATATTACATCTCGACGCCATGGTTGCTAAGTGGGGTTTAAAGGAAAAACCTAAATATATGACCAATTCGCCCAATTGGCAAAGCCAAGATCCCAATAAACAAAAGATTAGTCTCTACTCTTCCTAGAGCAGTCATATTTGTTTAAAAACATGAAAGTAAATTGAACATGTTGAGATGTTGTGAGGTATACCTGACTGAATAGCTCCGGGTATCTTTCCTGCATCAGGTCCTGTGGCTCCCAAGTATGCTTCTCTCATCCGTGGTTCCTCCACAGGACCTTGACTAGCGGGATCTTCTTGCGGCGCAAGACTCGTATCCCCTGGTCGTCGATCCGTATCGGCTCCAAATGTACAGATCGATCCGAAGCTAACCGGCCCATCAGTGGTCGTAATCTGCAACTCCGGGCGTAGTAGAGCCCTCCTAAGTGAAGACACGTGGAAGACGTCGTGCAAGCCGGCCAGCTCCGGTGACAGCTCCAGCCGGTAAGCTAGGGAACCGATCCGCTCCAGGATCTTGAACGGCCCCATGTACCTCGGGCTAAGCTTCTTCCGCCGACCACGTACTCGTGAAACCCCATGCATCGGCCGGATCTTCAAGAACACCCGATCCCCTACCTGAAACTCCACTAGACGATGCCGAGCGTCATAATATTTCGCCTGCCTGCTCTGCGCCTCCAACATTCTATCTCGTATCAGCCGTACCTATGCCTCAGTATCCACGATAAAGTACGTGCCCACAGTCTTCGGATCCTCGTCTTGTATCCAAGACAACGGAGTCCTACACTTCCGCCCATACAACGCCTCATACGGAGCCATCCGTATACTAGAATGATGAATGTTATTGTACGAAAACTCCACTAGGGGCAATATCCTCTCCCAGGGCTCTTCACGGTCCATAATACACAGTATCAGCAAGTCCTTCAGTGTCCGGTTGGTGCGCTCTATTTGTCCATCTGTTTGGGGGTGGAAGGTCGTACTGAAAGCCAGTCGAGTACCCAAGTATGTCTGTACTGTCCTCCATTCCTTGGACGTGAATCGTCCATCCCGATCCGACACGATCGTCTTGGGCATCCCATGATATCGCACAAACTGCTCTATGAACCTCCGTGCCAGTACTCCGACAGCATCTTCCTTCCTGATTGGGATGAACCTAGCCACCTTTGTCAGTCGGTCAACGATTACCCAAATAGAATCGTTTCCCGCCCGTGATCGAGGGAGGCCATGGATGAAGTCCATCGCGATATCCTCAAATTTCCACTCCGGCATCGGGAGTGGATGCAATAAACCAGCGGGATGTCTGCACTCTGCCTTCACTAACTGGCACGCCTCGCAGTGGGTCACAAAGTAGGCGATGTCCTTCTTCATGCCTGGCCAGTATAGAGTCTTCTTCAAATCCGCCGTCATCTTAGTGATCCCGGGATGTATAGAATATCTGCTAGGATGAGCCTCGGCCATGATGTCCACCCGAATCTGGCCTCCATCCGGTATGTAAGTCCGACCTCTGAAACATATCAGATCATCTCATATCGTGTAGTATCCAGCTGAGTCTGCCTCCAAGGCCCAGAAAATCGGCTCTAGTTTGGCATCCCGCCTCTGCCAATCTCTAACTCTGTCATGTATATCATAGGTGGTGCTCGTAGCAGCCAGGTACTCCTTGTACCTCTCAGGGTCATCAGATGATACCCGAGTGATATGCATCTCTTCAAAACTTCGTAGTAGCTCCATGGACATAAGCTGGGGCCCTGCTCTAGAAGTGGAAGCTCTCCAGCTCAGTGCATCGGCCACCACGTTTACCTTACCCGGATGGTAGTGCATCTCATACTGACAGTCCTCTAGAAACTCCACCAATCTGCGTTGCTGGATATTCAGTTCCTTCTGCGTATCCACATATTTCAGATTTTTATGATCTGAAAATATATCGCAGTGGACACCATAGAGGTAGTGCCGCCAGACCTTCAATGCAAATATAACCGTTCCCATCTCCAAGTCGTGAACTGGGTAGTTGTACTCATGTTTCTTCAGTTGGCGGGAGGCATAAGCGATCACATGTCCCTTTTGCATCAAAACTACTCCCATGCCCTGGTAGGAGGAATCCACCTAAACCTGAAATCCTTCTCTCCCCGAGGGGATGTCAAGTATCGGAGCCGAAGTGAGTCGACTTTTCAGCTCTTGGAATGCCGACTCGCACTGTGGTGTCCAAACAAACGGTACATCCTTCCTTGTCAGAGAGGTAAGTGGGAGGGAAAGTCTAGAAAAACTCTCTATGAACTTCCGGTAGTAGCCAGCAAGTCCTAGGAAGCTCCGTACATCCGCAGCTGTCTTCAACTGTGGCCAATCTCGGAGTACCTGAATCTTGGCCGGATCTACTGCCAACCCTGCTCCACTAATAATGTGTCCAAGGAAGGCCACCTCCTTCAGCCAGAACTGGAATTTGCTGAATTTGGCATATAACTGATGTTCCCGTAGCTTCTCCAAGGTCAGCTTCAGATGCCTTGCGTGCTCCTCCTAGGTCCTCGAGTAAATGAGGATGTCATCGATGAAAAAGATGACAAACACATCTAGATATGTCTCGAAGACCCGGTTCATGAGAGTCATGAATGCTGGCGGCGCATTCGTGAGCCCGAAGGGCATCACGGTAAACTCGTAGAGTCCATACCTGCTGCTAAAAGCAGTCTTCTGTATATCCTTCTCCCAGATCCTCAACTGATAATAGCCCGATCGCAAGTCCAACTTCGAGAAGAAGTGGGTTCCCTCCAACTGGTCGAAAAGCTCGTCTATCCTTGGCAGAGGATAGGTATTCCTGACGGTTAGCCGGTTCAACATCCGGTAATCGATACACAACCTGAGTGTTCCATCTTTCTTCTTGACAAACAACACCGGGGCTCCCCATGGCGAAGAGCTCGGCCGGACAAACCCGGCTTCCCCCAACTCCTGCAGCTGACTCCGGAACTCTATCAGCTCCCTTGGGGCCATGCGGTAGGGAGCTCTAGATATCGGTTTAGCCCCTGGCATAAGCACTATCTGGAAATCCTGCTCTCTGTGCGGGGGTAGCCCTGGTAGTTTCTCCAGGAAGACGTCCGCAAAATCTCGCACCACGGGAATGTCGGATACAGATCCCTTGACCTTCGCCATCTCGAAGAGAATCTGATAAATATCGTCGCCCTGCATGTGGGCCTTGACGGCCTGAATAGATGATAAGAATATATGGGAGGCGGGTCTAATACCTTCCATCACGACGAACGAGTCCCCATGTCTCAGGGTAATCCTCTTGGCCAAGCAGTCAATCTGGACATGGTTCCATTGGAGCCATGTCATACCCAGAATCAGATCATAATCAGGCAGCAACAGAATTGTCGCTGGAGCTTCGAAGGGTTTTCCGCCTATCCATGCCTCCAGGTTGCAATGGGATGATGCGAACAGCTTCGACCCGTCTGGTAGCCATATCCGTAACATCTAGGCTGTGATCCTCTCCACGCCTCCTAACCCTTGGATAAAGGTCTCTGACACAAACGAGTGCGAAGCACCCGTGTCGAAGAGACTGTGTGCGGGCTTGCCGCAAATGAAGACGATGCCTGAGATCGTAAATTTACTTAGAGTTCCATTTCTGGTTTTCCTGCCTAGTCTTAATAATTCAAGTTCCTGAAACTACTTTTCTAGGAAAGGAAAGAACTTAAGTATAAAGAAAATTTTTCGGTCGTACCTGTGATCACTTGCTCCGGGTTCCTGGGTTGAGCCAGGTCCAGTGCATAAATCTGATGTCCTTCCGACCTGCAGTCTCTACCCTGATATCCGCGTCCTTGGCCACGTCCTCGGCCTCCATAATGCTGAGCCGGTGGGGCAATCTGCGGTGCTGGTGGAGGCATCCCTCTCACGGGACAGTTTTTCTTGATGTGCCCCACCTGATGACAGTGATAACATTCCGGCGGAGTGTAAGCCCCATCTCCCGGTCTCTGCACATCTCGCATCTGAATAGGCTGAGGGGCCAGCGTCACCTGCTCCCTCGGCTCCTGCCTCACCTCCTGTCGAGGCTGATCCTCCACCTTTCGTGCCTCTGGCACACGACCTCGCCGCTGATCGTTCCGGGCTCCCCGGCTCTGATCCTCCGTTGGCCGTTTCCGGCCTCTGGTGGTAAGCCAATCTGCCTCTAACCTTTTTGCCATCTCCAAAATACGAGTGATAGGTCCGTCCGAAACGAAAAGAAGGGCATCCCTCCTATCTTCCCGTAAACCTTTGTAGAACCTCTTGGTGTACGCTGCCTCATCTAGCTGGTAAGAGTTTGTAAAACGGGCCAGATGGTTGAACTCTCGATGGTACTCCACCACCGTCCTGGAACCTTGCTTCAACTGCAAGAAGCGGTCCTCCAGCTCGTCTCAGGCCGACTGCGGAACAAAGTTCTCCAATAGTATGGTCCTGAACTCCTCCCACGTCACCTCGGCAGCCTCCCTATAAGCAAAGGTAGTCTCCAAAACTGTCTTCCACCACCGCTTGGCATGACACTCCAAGCAGGAAACAACCAGTGTCACCCTTTCCTCCCAAGGGCTCCGTATCCCTGTCAGCATCTCCTCCATGATGTCTAGCCATTCCTCTGTCCGAACTACCCCCTCTGTCCCCAAGTAGGATGGGGGAGAGAGTCCTCGAAAAATGATGAGCCAGTTGGCTCCCGGAATAGGCTGCGGAGCCGGGGCCTGTTGGTTCCTGAAGGCTTCCAAGATAGCCGTCAGAGTCTGTCCCATGTCAGACTGTAGGAACTGAGTGGGAACCGGCGGTAGTGGTGCAACTTCCGGAATCTGCGGGGTTCCACCCGGTGGTGTAGGCAGTGCTGGAGGCTGCACCACAAAATTTATCGTCAGAAATTTTCCAACCTTAACTAAAAATGGACAATTATATATGTGATCCACATGGGCACACCACTGCTTCCACTACTTAGTTTGTCCGTAAACTAAACTCGTGCGGGGGTGACCCAGGGGTTGTGGACTGTTACTTTTCGATCGAGGTTTGCTTTGATACCACTTGTCAGACCCCTCTTTTTTTTTCTTTAAAACCCTGGGGTCTTATGCCCAGAACCGCCGCTTTGCGGTGACACTTTCGCGCCCGGGAAGGTCATCACTACAAAACGCCGATTCTGCCGGCCAAATTGATTGCAACTGTAGCAATACAAGAGAGATAGGTCCACAGCTAATCACATATATATATAAATAAACTCCACGAAGGGAGTGTCCACAGAATAGTAAAAGAGTACAGAAATGAAGGGCTTAAGCTCGGTACATCCATATCCTCACTACAGATCTCTCATGCAGAAGCAAAATAAAACAACTACTAAAAGTCGGGACTCGCGATCCCAGCTGGCTGTACTCCTGAGCTAGACTGCCTTGTCTCCAATCACACTGGTCTCCTGGGATGCTCCTCCATGCTGGGCTCCACGATCCCCTAATATATTGTGGTTCAAAAACCGTTAGTCTATAAGACTAAGCCCTATCGTCCCCCACCCCTTCCCTCATGCTCCTGGGCACCGAGTGGGGAGGATGAAAGGAAATGACGTGAATGTGGAGAGTAAAACAAATACAGGTTACAGGGGGACCTAGCTAGCAATTTATAATCATGTTGTAATAGGTAAAGTAAGAAAAGAATTTAACCTTCACTTATGTGAGTACACATAAGCCAAGGGATCTTCTACAAGGCTCTCATCGTATAAAATGTCTCATACCACTTT
Source organism: Platanthera guangdongensis (assembly GCA_039583875.1). Lineage (NCBI taxonomy): Eukaryota > Viridiplantae > Streptophyta > Magnoliopsida > Asparagales > Orchidaceae > Platanthera > Platanthera guangdongensis. Next base: position 157,566,740 of record CM077162.1, on the reverse strand, counting down.
ATACGTTGGGGTGTCAGTTATCACAACCAGTATATATATATATTGAAATGACCTTAATTTATAAACTTGCCCACACAAGCTTATAGACCAAGGGGTCGTTTTGCAGGGCCTAATGTATAAGCGTCCAATTCTACTTATACTTTAGGTGTCACAGGTTATTATAAATGATTATGATATGCATCTATATGGTGGGTATGATGGAACATGCAAGTGCAATACACACACCCGACTCTGTGCACACAGACCTTTAGTTCCCCCTTTCGGAGCCGTTACCTCCCAGGATGCCTCCGTAGTGGCAGACGGAAGCAGTGGGTTGGGCCTCGCCCACCTCAAAACCAGTAATAGCACTACCGGTCTGACCCATTGTACGCCTCAACGCTTGGTGCACAAAGCGGACTACCGCATACTCTTGCCGACTGGACCGTCGGACTTAAGTTTGGCGAAGTGTTAAACCACACTTGCCGAGTCATCGTATAGGCGTCGGTGCAACGAATAACCCATACCGAAGACCCACCACCTTAACTTTCTTTCCTTTCATGCACATGCAAATTTATCGTATCAGTACCGAGCCAAAGCTCCCCGGACCATCCCGTCCGTCACAAGTATTAACCGAGCCAAAGCTCGCCGGACCAAAACGTCAGTCTCATAACCATCCAAGCCGAAGCTCCCAACTATCTTCCTGTGCTATCTATGTTCGTGAAATGTGCAACCCTGATTACTAAGTTACTCTTTTCAACTTGTTAGTTCAGTTTACGTTAACCCAGGACTGCCCCCGGTATTCCCTGTGAATGGCTCTCAAGGGGCACTAGGAACTATGTTGGGATTACGCCCAACGTTCCCTTTCGCAAGGTACTTATTATTATTATTGGTTGATTCCCTTACCCATTACCTTCTCATATTGCGATAGGCTAATCCTAGGGTAGTTTAGACCTTTCACTCTCGCGGGAACGACGATCTTTCGTCGAACTCGCGTACCTTCTAACACACATCAACTCGATTCCCACCACTTCTTAGAACTTTCTATGGTGACTCATCTACTCTCATTCAAACAATTCAACACGACTAAATCTACACTTTTCCAACTCTTTTCCTAATACAACTTTTCCTCAAATTACTATTTGTAGACCAACCTATACTAAGTGATGTTCATGATAGGATGTCCTTCAAGTTTTCATCCGAATTACCTAAGTTATTACTGGAGTCCTATCATGACATAAATGATTTAATTACAGAATATTGTATTTTCTTCAATTAATCTTCTATTTAAATAATTTCTTAAAAGAGTCATTTATTGTCAAGTTGATCATGAAGTATACATTTTAGACATGATTAATGTTTCATAAATTCATGATAATATTCCATATATCCAAAAGTGGCAATTTCCAAATTTGACATTTTCTACAAACATTCAATATTTCATTTTTTTTCTTCTTTTTGGCTATAAGCACACCAAGCCCTTTACAAGCCAACACATGCAAGGGGTTTCCCTAACTTGCTGTGGTCCATATGGGCTGAAATTTTAACCATGCCTTAACAATGTCCTCATGGACATGCCACCAAATATTGGGTCCTTTTGGAGTTAAACTACTCCAAGAATCACCTAAACAATCCTAGGGGTATTATAGTAATTTCACCCTAATTTTAATTCCAATTAGTCCCATTTTTGGGCAGGGCCTACTTATGCTATAAACCAGTTACTTCCCAAAATTCCAGGTCAGTTGGGCCTCTGGATGGGCTTGGGCATCTCTTCCAATTTCTGCATTTTTGTTATTTGCAGCCCAAGAGCATTCACGTTTTCAGATCTTGCAAGTGAGATATCTCAACATGCGGAATGATAAATTGTCTTGCTTTTCTACCATAGGTCTAATATACTCCTAAGGGCAGGCCAGCAAAAGTTGGGGCATTTTGGAGTTGATATGCTCCAAAAATCAACAAAATATAATTTATCCAATTCTGACTAAAACTATTGAATTCTTTTCCCAAAAAATTCCCATTTTCGGGGAGGGCCTATATATGCCTAATTAAGCAACATGCCCAAAATTTCAGTCCATATGGACTTAGGGTTTGGGCAGGGCACTCACTTTAGTTTCTGACCTACCCTAGGACCAGCCCTAGGAAAATGGCTCTATAAGGCAGTAGACCTAACCAACATTTAAGTGTAATATATCAAATTAAAGGTAACTGCAAGACCTACAATTTTCATGTTGAGTACAGTTTATTAAAAAGGATGTAAGTGCTCTAAATATTGACATGCAAAAGTCGGATTATAGGAGGCATAAAATACACTATTCATGTAATTAAATAATTCCAGGATTTATAATATTGCATGGCACGGATCTTGACGCCATCGGAAGGCTGCTGTGTTTCTTCCCCAAACGCCATGGATTTCAGCCCGAACTTCACGGGGGCTTTCCCGGCGGCTACCGGCGGCGCCTCCACTGGCAAACTTCACCTCCCCCTCACGGTGGTGGGGGCAACCCTTTGCCGGCAGCTAGGGCGGTGGGAAGTGGCGGCGCCACCTCACCCGAGAGCTTCCAAGCGCCATTAATGGAGAAAAAATGAAGAACTGGGCTCGGGCTCATTCGAGCCCGAACCCTACCCTAAACACTCCTAAGATCTAGGCATGAAGAAAGAGGTGAGGGAGGACCTTCCCGACGGCCTTGCGACGTGAGGAGCGGCGGAGAGCCATTGCGGCGGCGGCGCCGCTATCCCTCGGTTTCACGGCTCTAGCTCGGTTTCTCTCTCTCTCTCTCTCTCTTCCGCTCTCCTTGTCCTGAGGGTGATGAAACTGAAGGAGAGAGGGGGGGGGATGAGAAGATGAAGTATAGAGGGGGGGGGGTGATAATTCCTAAGTGAGAGGTGGCGGTTTTGCCTTGTTCTTGTCACCATGCATGCATGGGTGGACCCCACTCCATGCACCTCCTCCTCAATGACTCCAGGAGTCGGCCAGCCCAAGTGGGGGCTGATGGCATGGGTCCAAGTGGCTCATTCCACTAAACACCCTTAAATATACCCTTTCTCTCTCCTAATTATTCTTTAATTTTTGAGATTCTCTCTCTCTCTCTCCTAGTCACTATGTTGGCTATTCAACCCTCTAGTCTATTGGCAGCCCACATGTCCATTTCATCCCTCAAGGTAAGGTTAGCCCAAGTGAATTGGGCTTGAGCTTGAGTTAGCCAATTTGGGCTAGCTTGACCCAAACCTAGGCTAGGGTTAACTCAGGTCAATTTGGTCTTTGAGGTTGGCCCAAATGGGTCCTTGGTGACCCATTGGCCTCCCTTAAGGCCTAGATAGGGTTATCTTGGCCCTTTGGAGGTCACTTGACCCTTTGGCAGGGCACTTGACCACTTTAGGGCTAGAGTTGACTTTGGTCTACTTAGTCTTTTTGGTTGGCCCCAATGGGTCCTTGGTGACCCATTGGCCTCTCATTAGGGTTGTGAAGGTATGTGTGGGGTACACTTGGCTAAGGGAACTTTAATTGGCCCTTGTGCAGGACAGTTTGACCCAATGTAGGTTAGGTTGACCCATTTAGGGTTAGAGTTGACTTTGGTCAACTTAGCCTCTTGGGTGGACCCCAATGGGTCCTAGGTGACCCATTGACCTCACTCTAGGGTTAGGTGGGCTTGGGTGGGGTCCACTTGGCTTGGGGATGATCAATTGACCCTAAGTAGGTTAGTTTGACCCATTTAGGGTTAGGGTTGACTTGGGTCAACTTAACCCCTTTGACTGCCCTCCATGGGTCCTTAGTGCTCTAATGGATCTTATAATGGGTTGATGAGAGCATGATGGGATCTTGAAGTCTTGGAGAAGCCCCATGGTTATCATAAACTAAGGTTCAGAAATTTACTATTTGCAGACCATAGTGGTCTCACTCACATTCTTAGGTTTTCTTGGTCTTCTTGGGCTTCCTAGGGTTTGGTCATGACCTAGTCATGGCCAAAACTACTCTTAGGGGTTTAGTTGAAAATGGAATGTTACAGAACATGCCCGACCAGAAGAGATCCCTCCAACACCCTCTCCCTTATAAAGTGGTGTGCGATCTCAATATGCTTGGTCCTTGCGTGACACACTGGATTGTTTACCAGTTTGAGAGCACTCTTATTGTCACCCCGGAGTAAAGTAATCCCTTACAATTTTTATGAACATCCTATACAATCCTCCGCAACCAGATGGCTTCCCGAGCAGCCAAGGCCGAAACCTTATACTCAGCTTCCGTAGTAGATACGGACACAGAATCCTGTTTCTTGCTACACCACGAAATACCAGCTGAACCACAAGTGAAAACATCACCCGAAGTTGATCTCCGATCATCCGAGTCACCACTGTTGAAACCGGAATCCGGCCTCTTGTGGAGTTCGACCCTTGGGGAAGGGGTGGTCTCGCGCATACTTTGCTCCTGCAAGAAAAACAACGAAGAAGACAAGAAGAAACAGACCCAAGGGCTCGGCAGGGAGGTCCCACCACAAACCCGAAAGATCTCTGAGCGCTTCCCCTCCTTAGCCAGAAGCCGAGCTAAGGTACTCTCAGAGAGCACTTGAAAACGAGAGTAAGGAGGTACTGAAAGCGTGCCCTCTAAGGTACCCCTTGGGTCTTATTTATAGTTTTTTGGAATCTGAACTGCCAATAACCGAAAGAACTGACCTGAAAATACCAAAAAGCCCTTGGTTGGGTCTGCCAACAGCCAAACTCCGCTGTTCTGAGGGGCTATGCGCAGTCCAACCTGGTCTGCCAACAGCGTGGCTCCGCTGTTCTGAGGGGCTATTCGCACCCCTTGGGAGTCAGCTCGCCTCCAATCCTCTTCCGCGGGAGGCGAGCACGACCTGGCTCCAGCTGCCCGCCTATTCTCCCTGGGCGAGCGCAAGCCGGACCATCGCGACCTGCCTGTCTTCTGTCGGGGCGGACCGGCGGCCAGGTCGCGCGTGGGGCTGGCCGGCGGCCACCGCGACCCCGATCGGCTTGCTAGTCGCGGGTCGCCAAACTCATCCGCTTTGGCCAGTGATTCTCTGCGCGACCTGTTCGCTCGCCTTCGCCCGGCTCGCTCGCCTGAAATGGGCGGGAGCGGGCCAGCCCTCCTGCCGTATATCCGTTTTGCCGCTTGTGTGCGGGTCGCGGGGCTAGGTCTGCTCGACCTCCCTGGCGGGACCCGCTCGCCGGACACGGGGTTGTACACAATCCCCGCTCTTTTTGAGCTTGATTCAAGCTCGGAAAGAATCATCCAACCCGTGTGTTCGGCGAGTGCTATGCTGAGCTGGCAGGGAATCTTCTGGTGGGGCCCCTACTGTCCAGCTATAAATATACCGCTGAGCCCAGGGGGGGCTCCCCAGATCCCCTCATTTTCCTTGAACAGACTTCAGTTTCTCGATGCCGGTCAGCGAGGAGGTGCGAGCTCGCCTGGAGGCAGCGGGCCAGAAGACTCGGGAGGAGGCCCTCGAGGCCGCCCCCTGGCTAGCACGTGGGTCTCCCGGCCCTCTCTTTAGGCCGGCGAAGGGAAAGATTGTTAGGCGGTCTCCGGCGGGTGACTGTCCGGGCGAAGGCTTATCGCCGTCCCTGGGGTACGTGACCTTCTTCGGCTTATCGCTGTACCCCTGATCCTTTGTTTTGCAGGCAATTCCTTGTGAAGAGGTGAGGAATGGGGGAAAGGATCGCCCCCCTCCCTTGTCGTCTGAGAGGGTTGCTAGTCCTCCATGTCTGGACCGCCCACCTCCGGAAACCCCTCGCCTGCCGGCTCCCCACAGACTGGGAAAATCTCTTGAGGCCCTCGGGGGAGAGGCCTTTCAGGGTCGGTCGGGCTCCTCTCGCCCATCCATTGGCGCGGGCGACGTGCCAACCCCTGGTAAGCTAGTACTCACTGTTGGCTTTGTCCTCGCTCGCTCCTCCTTAATCGTCCTTTTGTAGGCTACAACATGGTCTCCTCCGAAACTGAGACGAGCGAAGGGTATTCGCCTCCGCCCGACGTGGACAGCGTTTCTGATTACTTGGGCGACCCGACCGATGCGGTGGGGATGAAGAGGCAGGTGACGCGGCTGTTCCAGAAACACACGTTGCTGCTTCAGGAGATCGTGAAGAGGGTCGATGTTGACAAAGCCGACGCCGCGGCCCGGCTCGCGGCCCTGGAGGGACCCCGGCGCACAGCAGAAGACGACGATGTCACTTCACCGGGTGTGCACATTACGCGGGGCGAGGAGCATCTCAGGAGCGCCATAGAGCAAGTCGGCCTTGCTGAGCGGGAGCTGGTGTCGGTTCGCGATTACCACTATCCTCGCGTGCCGCCGCGAACGGGAACGAAGAGGCAGGGCAGGTGGCAGTGGATCGAGTACTGATCCAGCCCTTTTTCCCCCACTCGCGGGATATCGCGGAGTTTCTACCATTTCAGGGCTATTCTGTATTTGTAACGATTTGCAACTCTTTTCTGCCCGCCTATGGGCCTAGTTTTTTGTCGCTGATGCATGTTGAAATCACCACGTAGTTGCTTTGTTTTCTGTGGGGCGGGACAGGGGAGAGATTCGTTCTGCCCGACCTGCCGATCGGGGTGGGGGCAAGCCGAGGGGCTTGCCAGTCGGGTGTCTCCCGGCTCGCGCGGAATCTCGGACGGGTGCGGGCCGAGAGTTGCCCGCTCAAGTTTTGCGCGGACACGGCCGGGCGAGAACCGCGCCTGACTGGCCTCGGCGGCGCGGCCGCGCGCCGTGAAGTCGAAACGTCAGGCTGATTTTTGCTATCTGCACCCCCTCTTTCGGCGGGAAGTTTCCCTCCCTTTCTCTTTCCCTATAAATAGGCCTTGCCGGCCCTTATTCCCTCACCGATTCAAAACGCTCTCTCGCTTCCCGTTCCCCGCGAAGTACGGCTCGTGCTCGCCTTCTGGATCTGTCTCGCACGTTCGGCGGCGATTCGATGGGAATGGGCGGAGGCGGCGGCGACGTGGACGGACGAAGTAAGTGCGCCTGGACCTTCTCAGAGCACAATTTTCCTCACGCCGTCATCTCGGAACGCGAGTATCTGGATGCTCTTGGCGACCACGTTCCGCCGGGCTTTTCTGCGAGACGGCCCGGGGATAGAGAAAAGATCAACGATTTATCCGGGGACGAGCTCGCCATCCCCCTAGCTCACTTTGAGGTGGGCCTGCGACTTCCCCTCTGGCCCGAGGTACGCCAGGTGCTGAAGTATTTCAGGGTCGTCCTAGGTCAGATGACCCCGAACTCCATAGCCGTTATGGTGGGGTTCGCCTGCTTTCTGCGAGAGGAGCGAGTCGAGTTCAGCCTCGCCGTTTTCCTGAAACTATTCTCCTTCCGGGAACCGGGATGGGACCGCCTACTTCTCGAGCGCCCACCTCAAGGTGCAGGAGACAGTAAATAAGAGTCATAATTGGCTCAAAAAGTTCCTGTTCGTCAAAGGGGATTTCGGCAACGTCCCCTTCTCGCCGGTGCAGCTTAGCGAGGCGAGCTACCGTCCGCCCAGCCTAGGGGGCCATGAGGCCGACTTGTGCGGGTTCTTCGCCGGGAAGAATTTCGAGGTCGCGTACCTGTGCCGCCACCTTGACGACCTCGCCGCCGTCCCGCCAGGGGGAGGTTTTCCGCTCGCCGCTGTTCTGCCTTACCCTTTTCTTCTCTGTCTCATCCCCTCTTCTTGGAAGGCGAGCGGGACATCCCTCTTCATCCCCCCTACGAGAGCGCTCGGATTGCCCTCGGGGTTCTCGCCCGAGCGCAGGCCGCGGACGCCGCTCAGCGCGACCCCCCGTCGGTCCCGGCCAAGAAGCGGCCGAGCGGCGGACAGCCCACCCCTCCGCCGAAGGTGGCGAAGTCCGCCGGTCAGCAACCCGCTGCGAGCCAAAGGAAAGGCAAGGCCCCTGCGGTCCTTCCGGCCGAGGGCCCTTACCCCCCGCTGGTTGCTTCGACCAGCGATACCCCGGACAGGGCGGCGGGCACCTCCGTGCCGCCGGACGGGTCTCAAGCCGCTGCGAAGCCGGTGCCGAGGGGTCACCGCAACTTTGGCTACGGCGAGAGATATCTGGACGAGCTCGGCGCCCCGCTCCTGTCGTGGGACAAGGAGTCAAATCGCGCCGCGATCTCGACCTTGCTGCCGAGCTGGATGGAGCAGGATACCATCGGCGGGGAGGCGTATAATTTCTCGTTCGGCCTGTACTCGCGAGAAGACGCCGCCATCTACGACAAAGAGGTGACGCAAGTGCGGGTTCACGAGAGCGCGCGGGCACAGCTGCGCGGCCTGGAGTTGGCTCACATGGTGGGGAGGCGTTGCACCCAGCTGGAGCGGAACGCCACCTCCCTGAAGAAGATGGCGGACGAGAGGGATGAGGCCCAAAAGCTTGCTCAGGAAGACGCGATCCTTCAGAGGAGGCGGGCCGACGCGGCAGAGGAGTCCCTCGCGCAGTACCTGGGCGGGGTGGTATGTACTCGCCCCCGACAACCCCCCTTTCACGCGAATCCACCTCATAACTTTCTTTTCCTCTTTTCAGGATGCCGCGACGGCCAGTCGGATGGGTGCTGAGATCGCCACCCTTGCTCAGGGCAAGTTAGTGCTGGAGGCGCGGGTACGCGAGCTGGAGGCCGCCGCCGCTGTCCCTCCTCCAGACCGCAGGGTCTGTCCGCTCGAACACTTCTCCGACTACGACTTGGAGGTGTTGATGCAAAAGAACGCCGCCAGCGCCGCGAAGTACACGATGCAAATGCTGCGACGCGCGGATCTCCTCAAGAGCGAGGCAGAGGAACTCTCGGCGGAAGACGCGGTGCCGACGCTTTTCCTTCCCGTGCCGGACCCTGGGGACAAATCCTTCCAGCCCATTTAGGACTCCTCGCCCCGGATCTCGCGTCTCCCCCGCTTTTTTGACATTTGTTTTTTAGATGTATATATCATGCACGTTTAGCTGTTTTGAGACGCACGCGCGAGCTGTGCCTAGACTCCGTGGTTTTTATTTACTATTGCTTTTATAAATGCTTTCTCGTCTGCCTCTGTATATTTGCTATTACCGCGCAGGGTGGCCTGCCTCTGCGGCCCAGCCCTGATGAGGCGGCTGCTCGCCCGCCAAGCAAGGCGAGCCGGCTCGTCCCTTGTTTGTATTGCCTAATTTCTTGCGGATTCTCGCCCAGGTTCTCGCCTTCATTCGACCGCCTTTCCTGGGGCTGGGGGGCTATGTTAGACCCCTCCCTTTTTGATTAACTTTTGTGATTCCGACATGTTGTTAACATCATTCGAGTAGTTCCCGGCCTCGCCGGCTAGGTGGGAGCACGGCAGCGTGATTCGTTCTGGGTCGCAAGTTATTGCTATTGAGTGACTCCCGCCCCCGCCAGCTAGGTGAGAGCCTGGCAGCGGGATCTTCTCGGGGCCCAAACTCATTCCATCGAGTGACTTCCGGCCCTGCCAGCTAGGTGAGAGCCTGGCAGCGGGATCTTCTCGAGGCTAGGGATGACACCGAGTGACTTCCGGCCCTGCCATCTAGGTGAGAGCCTGGCAGCGGGATCTTCTCGGGGTCCAAACTCATTCCATCGAGTGACTTCTGGCCCTGCCAGCTAGGTGAGAACCTGGCAGCGGGATCTTCTCGAGGCTAGGGATGACACCGAGTGACTTCCGGCCCTGCCAACTAGGTGAGAGCCTGGCATCGGGATCTTCTCGGGGTCCAAACTCATTCCATAGAGTGACTTCCGTCCCTGCCAGCTAGGTGAGAGCCTGGCAGCGGGATCTTCTCGAGGCTAGGGATGACACCGAGTGACTTCCGGCCCTGCCAGCTAGGTGAGAGCCTGGCAGCGGGATCCTCTCGGGGTCCAAACTCATTCCATCGAGTGACTTCCGGCCCTTCCAGCTAGGTGAGAGCCTGGCAGCGGGATCTTCTCGAGGCTAGGGATGACACCGAGTGACTTCCGGCCCTGCCAGCTAGGTGAGAGCCTGGCAGCGGGATCTTCTCGGGGTCCAAACACATTCCATCGAGTGACTTCCGGCCCTGCCAGCTAGGTGAGAGCCTGGCAGCGGGATCTTCTCGAGGCTAGGGATGACACCGAGTGACTTCCGGCCCTGCCAGCTAGGTGAGAGCCTGGCAGCGGGATATTCTCGAGGCTAGGGATGACACCGAGTGACTTTCGGCCCTGCCAGCTAGGTGAGAGCCTGGCAGCGGGATCTTCTCGGGGTCCAAACTCATTCCATCGAGTGACTTCCGGCCCTGCCAGCTAGGTGAGAGCCTGGCAGCGGGATCTTCTCGAGGCTAGGGATGACACCGAGTGACTTCCGGCCCTGCCAGCTAGGTGAGAGCCTGACAGCGGGATCTTCTCGAGGCTAGGGATGACACCGAGTGACTTCCGGCCCTGCCAGCTAGGTGAGAGCCTGGCAGCGGGATCTTCTCGGGGTCCAAACTCATTCCAATTTTCAGGTAATCTCCACTCCAGGTGAGACTCAGGGTCTCGCCCTCTACATTTTGGAGCCGATAGCCCCCCGACTTCAAAGCTTCCTTCACAATAAACAACCCCTCCCAGCTGGGGTTGAGCTTCCCTACGGACGCTGACCTCCCTGCCGCGTCCACCTTCTTCAGCACCAGGTCTCCTTCCACGAACTGCTTGACCCTGACGTGCTTGTCAAAGTATTTGGCCATCCTTCTTTTTACCTCGTCCTGTCGGATGGCCAAAAGGTCCCTCAATTCTTCCACCATGTCAAGGGAGAGTCTCAGCTCCCCCTCATTCTCGGCTCGCCACTCCTCTCGGACCTCTCTGGCCGCCCCGACTCGCGGCGTTTGGACTTCAAATTCTATGGGGAGCACCGCCTCGCACCCATGGGAGAGCTTGAAGGGGGTATCCCCCGTGGCCGTGTTAGGGGTGGTTCTTAGGGCCCAAAGGACTGCGGGGAGCTGCTCTACCCAGCTCCCCCTCAAATTTTCCACCTTCTTCTTGAGGAGATTGACGATGATCTTGTTCGCGGCCTCCACCTGCCCGTTACTCCTGGGGTGGTGGACCGAGGCAAACCTGAGGTCGATTCCAAGCAGCTCGCAGAAGCTGGTGAACTCGGCACTGGCGAACTGGGGTCCGTTGTCTGTGACGATGGCCTGGGGCAGCCCATGGCGACAGATGATCTCCCCCCAAACAAAGTTCCAGATCACTTGGGAGGTCACCTTGGCCAATGCCTCCACCTCCATCCACTTCGAGAAGTAGTCGATCATCACCAGGAGGAACCTTCTCTGACCGCTGGCCTGGGGAAACGGTCCAACCAAATCCATTCCCCAGATTGCAAAGGGCCAGGGGGCCGTGATACTCTTGAGCTGTTGGGCCGGCTGTAGCTGGAGGGGGGAAAACAGCTGGCACTTATGACATCTCCTTGCGAACTCCGCGGCGTCTCGGCCCAGGGTGGGCCAGAAATACCCTTGCCTGACTATCCTTCCCTCCAGGGTCCGACTCCCGGAATGACTCCCGCACTCCCCAGAGTGGACTTCTTACAAGATCCTCTGCGCCTCACCCTCGGCTACGCAGCGAGCCAGCATCCCAGAGAGGGTCTTCCTGTATAGCTGTCCGTCCTTAAGGAGGTAGTAAGCTGACTTGTGCCTCAGCTTCTTCCTGTCTACCCCCTCCGGATACTCTCCCGTGGAGAGGAAAACTACTACTGGATCCATCCACGAAGCTTGCTGGTCGATCTCCATGAGCTCCTCTTCTTCGATGGAGGGGCGGAACAGGTCGGTGATGGTTTCCCCCACCCGGGGGCCATGCTTTGCTAGCTGGTCGGCCTGTTCATTCTCTCCCCTTGGCACGTGTCGGATGGAGAAGGTCTGGAAGGTGCCTATGACCCCCTTCACTTTGGCCAAGTATGACTTCAGGGCGGGTTCCCTTGCTTCGAACTCCCCGTTGATCTGGGAAGTCACCACCATGGAGTCAGTGAGGACCTCCACATCCAGCATCCCCAGCTCCCTGGCCAGGCGCAGCCCCACTATCACGGCCTCGTACTCGGCCTGGTTGTTGGTAATGGGAAAGTGCACCACCACCGTCTGCTCAATCCGAGTCCCTTGAGGGCTTTCTACGACCACCCCCACTCCAAGGGAGTGCCTCCCTGAGGCTCCATCCACCCTCACTGTCCAGGGAGTCGGGCGGGTGAGCTCTTCCTCTGCTACTTCCACCACGTAGTCGGCCAGGAAGTCGGCCATCGCCTGAGCTTTGATCGAGAGCCGCGGAACGAAGGAGACATCGAACTCGCTCAGCTCCACCGACCATTTGGCCAGCCGGCCTGAATGCTCCACCCCCTCGAAGATGTTGCGGAGGGGATGGTCGGTCACCACCCGGATTGAGTGTGCCTGGAAGTAAGGTCGCAACCGCCGAGCCGAGATGATTAGGGCGAATGCAAGCTTCTCCAAGATCGGATACCGGAGCTCGGCCTTCCTCAGGACCCGGCTGACGTAATAGACAGGGAGGTGTCTCTTTCCCTCTTCTCGAACCAAGACGGAGCTCAGAGCCTCCTCCCCGACCCTGAGATATAAGAACAAATCCTCACCCTCCTTCGGCCCTTGTAGCAGCGGAGCCTGTGTCAACTGTGCCTTGAGGGCCTGGAACGCCTCCTCGCATTCCTTGGTCCATTCAAACCTCTGACCACCCCTCAGCGTTTTGAAGAAGGGGGAGCACTTCTCCCCTGCCCGAGAAAGGAAGCGACTCAGCCCCGCTAGCTTCCCTGTCAACCGTTGGACCTCCTTTGCATTCCGCGGGGACCCCAGCTCCAGGATAGCCTTAACCTTGTCTGGATTCGGCTCGACCCCCGCGGGGGTGAGGAGATGCCCCAAGAACTTTCCCCGGCTGGCCCCAAAGACACACTTAAGGGGGTTCAACCGCATCTTGTATCTGCGCGGGGTGGTGAAGGTCTCCTCCAGGTCCCGGAGGTGGGAGTCCACATCCCGACTTTTGATCATGAGGTCGTCCACGTACACCTCCAAGTTCCTTCCCCTCTGCTCCTTGAAGACCCTATCCATCATTTTTTGGTAGGTGGCCTCAGCGTTCTTCAGCCCGAATGACATCATCTTGTAGCAGTAGCAGCCGTCCCCTGTGATGAACGAGACATCCTTGATGTCCGGGGGGTGCATCCTGATCTGATGGTAACCTGAAAAGGCATCTAAAAAAACTCATTACAGAAAAGCCGACGGCTGAGTCAACCATCGCCAAAAGAAGATAGCTTAGGCAAGCCTCTTACAAGACTTCTGTTAGCCATAGCCTTCAGCTTATCAATTCCTACATGCCCCAGCCTTTCATGCTAAACAGCAGCGCTATCGTTTGCTCTCATCCGATCAACATAAGAGTTAATTGCAAGAAGAAACAAGTTCTTCACTCTCCTCCCAACATGAGCAACATCAGCCTTAACCGCTGATACGTTGCGAAGGAACTTCACTTCTGTTGGCCCAAACAGAACGTGATAAACCGCGTCGACCGCATTGGTCGCAGAGAAGAGGTTCTTCTTCATGCCCGGTACGTGATACACACTCCTTAATGTGAGTGGCCCCTTATCACTACCCAAAGACACAACTCCCTCCTTCTCTACTGCATAAACATTGTTATCAACAGTTATAATAGCTTTGTTACCTGAGTAAGCTTGCAAGGAGGAGAACTTCGACTTGTCTCCGGTGAGGTGATGACCACACCCGGAGTTCACGATCCATTCGTCGTTGAAGTCCACAGCGGACAAGGCACGAACACAAGTGCCCGTCATGAAGGCTTCGCCCTATCCAGCTTCCTCACTCTTAGATCAAGCTTCCTCCTTTCCTGCAGCATGCCCAGGATGCAGCTTGACCTTGCAGTCCCGCTTGAAGTGTCCTCACTGATGACACCTGTAGCACTTCAGGTTCTTCTTCCAGTCCTTCTTAGGAGCAGCGCTCCTCTCTGACTGATGAGAAGTTGAAGGCTCATTTTCAGCAGCGGTCTTCTTCTTCTTCCCTTCCCATCCCTTCTTCTTCTTGCCTGTGAAGAGTGCTTCACTGCTCTCCTCAGAGACAGTGACTCCAGCCATCTGCCTTGCCAAGCTTTCCTGTGAAGCAAGCAGATTCTCAAGCTCCAACAAAGATGGTTGAGTAGCCCAGCCTTGAACTGATGTCACAAAAGCAACATACTCCTTCCGCAAGCCGCGGATTATGTGCCTTTTCAACTTGGCCTCAGAGATAGGCTCATCAGGATCAAGCGCTGATATCTCTGCACACAGACACTTCATCTTCAAGAAGTATTTAGAGATAGTCAGGTCTCCTTGAGTTGTGCTGGCCAACTCATTCTCCAAGAATTGTAGTCTTGCTACATTCTTCCTATTGAATAACTCATTAATGGTTGTCCAAATATCAGCAGCTGATTCACATCCAATGATGTGATCAAACAACTCTGGTGAAACAGCTCTCTTGAGAACAAACTCCACCTTTGCATTTGTTTTTCTCTAGAGCCTCACCTGCTCAGCAGTACCAAAAGCAGCAGTCACTTCCTATCTGTCGTCACCACCGACGACCTCCCATAGCTCCTCACCAAGAAGGTAACTCTTCATGCACGACTTCCACTTCTTGAAGTTAGTCGGCGTTAAGAGTTCAATGCCAAGACCTCTTGCGTAGCTCACTTCCATTGCAACAACCGTTGGTTAAGCAAACTTCCAGAAGTATAGAGCACCAACACAGGTTGATCACCACTCAAGCACAGAGCACCAACACAGGTTGAACACCACTCAAGCAACTGAACCTCCCTCTGATACCATGTTAAATTTTCTCAAAGTGGTCGGTAAGGTAGCCTAAAGGCAAATTAATATTCTCAGAACTACCCAGTTCACATTTTGATCATGCGGAATCCCAAGGAGCAAGTTTAACACCAACCACAAATGGAGAACAAGCAGGTCTTATAATCATTCGCACTTCTTTACAAGGCGAGGTATACATAGCGAGACATGATTTCGCTAGCACACAAGCTACAAACAGAAAGAGCAAAACAAGCCGAGCGGACAACACTGGAGACCGCCGAGACCGTCTCGTCCGCCAAGGTCGCCCAAGCCGCCCAAGCTCCAACTTCTACAAGCCGAATAGCACACGGAGTCCGCCGAGACCGCGAGGTCAAGCGGACACACCGTTATTCGCTGCCTGCTGAAGAACAGAGGAACACGCCGCCTACCTTCCTGAGACTGGCGGACAGGTTATTGGAACTTGATGAAACTGAAGCAGAAATCTGGCAAGCCGCAGAAGCGACCAACTGAGACCTCAGAGACCGCACACTTCAATGCCCAACTCCTGGCTTCTTGAAACTAGCCGCGCGACCTGCACACAGCAAACCGTCAGCATTACTCAACCCGCGCGGACAGAAAACCGCAGACCGCAACACTTGCCCAAGCCCAACTTGCTGTTCACTCCATTCCTGTAGACGTACCGGAGGGTTCTATTTATAGGCGAGGTGAGGAGTGTGGTCACCACCCTACTGAATAGAATCACTGCCCCAGCCCCCGCGCTAACACAACCCAGTCCGCCAAGTCCGCACGGACTTGACCATACCTCCAGGAGCCAGAACAAAAAATGCCAGTCCGCCTTTATGCGGACTCACATGCTGCCGACCTGCCTATCACTGACACAAAGCCAGTCCGCCTAAGGCAAACAGAGCTAGACCACCTCCCAATACAGCACGCGGACACAGAGAACTTGTCATAGTAAATGAAAAAGTCCAGCAGCCCACA
Source organism: Platanthera guangdongensis (assembly GCA_039583875.1). Classification (NCBI taxonomy): domain Eukaryota; kingdom Viridiplantae; phylum Streptophyta; class Magnoliopsida; order Asparagales; family Orchidaceae; genus Platanthera; species Platanthera guangdongensis. The sequence goes on along the minus strand of CM077162.1, from coordinate 157,551,098 downwards.
AAGCACTTGCGCGAGCAAGGCGAACACAAAAGCTCCGGATCACCAACCATCAGGACAGTCCGCCCCATGATAGATAATATCCACTTCATCATGGATAGCTCGGCAAGAAGCAAGGCACCGTCCACACAGATGCGGACTCTGCGGACGCCAAGGCACGGAAAAGGGCAGAGTCCGCAAGCTTTACCCGAACAGCTCTCCACAAAGGTCACCTGCCGGACTCCAACACCAGTCCGCGCAGTCCTCCACAGTAGAACATCGCCTGCTGTACCAACAGAGCTCGGCAAGGGCCACAGCCAAACACCAAGGCCAGTCCGCAATAGCGGATACCGCAGACTCGTCAGTCCACAAGCCTCCTGCGGCTAAGGCACACAACCTGCTGGTTAGCACAAGCTTGCAACACACAAGGCCGCTGAACAGAGCACAACCTACAACCCGCAAACCTCTGTCCGCTCAGGCCACTCAAGCCGCTTCTCAATCAGCCAAGCCACCAAGACAGCCAACACACTGTCCGCAGACAGCAGTGCACCCAGGCCGCAGACTTAGTCCGCACAGGCCGCTCAGACCACAGGCTGCTCAATCAGCAAGCCACCAAGACAGCCACCACCCAGGCCGCAGTCAGCAGTCCGCCCAGGCCGCGGACTCAGTCCGCACAGGCCGCTCAGACCGCCCGGCATGCCCATCACCCACTTCCACTTCACAAATTTCAACAGGGGGGAGGTCGACATGACATCGGGGTAATGAGAAAACCCGGTGAGGATGGTCATCTCAATTCTCTTTGCAAACTCCTCAAACACAGCAACGATCACGAACTCGCCACCTCGCGAGAGATCACCAGCTCCTGCCGAGTTACCGAACAACTCTCCATGCTCGTCATCATTGACCATCTTGCTAAACCACCAAACTTTCATCCTTAGTTGTGATCCACGATCACCGCACCAAGAGTGTTGAAGCCAGGAAATTCCCAACCTCAGAATTCGGATCAAGGCCGCATAAGGTTACCAGTTCAGGGGTAAGACTAGATGGCTAGGATGAGTAGGATGACGAACGAAGGCAAACAAGACCCTAGATGTTGCGCCAGGAAGGTACCACCACATACCCGGATGCTCGAAAGGAGCAGCCCCTTTTCAATCAAAAATGCTCGAACTAGGTACGATGGAGACTAGCTGATGACTAAGTCGCAAGGTCGCGACCTGGTCTCTAAAGAAAAGGAATCCAAAGGCTCGGCTAGTATCTAAGATGAAGAGCTTGCGAGTATCCTGCAGAGGATTTTCCGTCCCTCACCTCGTACCCCTGGGGTCCTATTTATAGGGAAATCCAAGGAGGGGGGGGGTCACATTTATACCCCACCCCCTGGCGACTAGGCGACTTCCAAGCGAAACTCGCACGGGCTGGGCGAGTATCTTACCTAGTCGTCTACCTAGCGAGTATGCGAGGGGAGCTCTCCATACTTGCACAGGCCTTCCGCGATCTTGCGCGCTGACTCTGACTTCTGTCTTGACTTGTTGAGCTTGACTTCTGCTGACTTGACTGTGGTAGGACCCACCCTCGACGAATACGGGTTGTACAGCATTCTGCCGAAAAATATTGCATCCAGACGAAAAAATCTCTCGCGGGCGAAAAATTTGTGCTCGGGCGAAAAAAATCGTTGTTGGACGAAAAAATCACTGTCGGGCGAAAAATCACGTAAGAGCGAAAAAATAACTCTCGTGCGAAAAAATCATGCCCGGACGGAAAAATTACCCACAGACGGAAAAATCCCGTCCGAGGCGAAAATTTCTCGCCTCGGCGAAAAAATAGTGCACGGGCGAAAAAATAGCGCCCGGGCAAAAAAATCGCTCCCGGGCAGAAAAAATGCGCCCCGGAGGAAAATTCGCCAACGGGGAGAAAATATGTGCCCGGGCAAAAAATTCGCGCCCGTGCGGAAAATTCGCGCCAGGGCGGAAAATTCGCCCCTGGGCGGAAAAACGCGCCCGGGCGAAAAAATCGCCCCCGGGAGAAAAATCGCGCCTGGGCAAAAAACACTCCCCCGAGCGAAAAACACGCGTCAAGGCGAAAAAATCGCACCCTTGCGAAAAATCACGTTCGAGCGAAAAAATCAACTTAGAGTTTTTTTAAAAGATAAACGCTTATGAGAAACTATAAGTTGGACCCAGATAGCTTTTAAAAAATCGACTTATCATAAATTTTAAAATAAGTGATTTTCTATAAGTTGCACAAACAAACAGTTGAACAGCAGCGTCTGCGTTTTGATTAGAGATTATTCATCAGCATAAACCATCCCAAACAGGAAAACGTTTTTCGTACGGGTAACGTTCTTAGCTTTGGGAGCGAGTAGCCTGCTCGCCGTTGGATGACAGATCTAACCATCAGCAATAAAGGCGAGAAAAAAATTTAATAAAAGCCGAGTACACTTTGATCGGACGGCGAGCACAATTGAACCAACGGCGAGAAAACTGCTCACGTTCCTTCCTCAGGGAACGCTACCCTTAGACAAAAATTATTTCCCAAACAGAACCTTTGCTCGGAAAAATTCCTAACAATTTCGTAAAATATGTCAAATTCATGATCAAAAAAGTTCTATCTTTGTATGTATTGTGACACCTATGTCGATGGTTAGCTTAGTATTTCTACACTAAAGTTTAAATGGACAGCATTCCGAATTTGTTGATAGATGTTCGCCAATGGAGCATATTTTCGCGAACTGGACAATCATCCATCAAATTCTCATTCACCAAGTATGTCTAAAAATCACTGAACAAACTTGAAGGAAGCAAAATCAAGATGAAAGATCGTTGTTTTCCAACTAATCTACATACGATCATCGACCGGGTCCATCCTTATCCATGGATCAAAGAATGAAGAACACAGGCACACGAAGAGATATCAGATCACCGTTCACCCACCCTGCGATCAATCGACCACCGATGATCAAATAAACTTCCATGTCAATCGCCCTCGGAATGAAGCACAAAGAGACACAAACGAAGATCAAAGATATTGATCCATGATCACCAATCAAATTTCAAGCTTGACAAGTTCATAATTATAACTGTAACGCCCCGGTTATAATTATTTTATCCTCTTGCTGATGTCATTATAACGTATAGGAGTTACGTTAACGCGGAATTGACGACGCCTCGCCGTTAGTGCGTTTTCGCGTCTGTTCGGTCGAGTTGGTCAAATTCTTGAATTCTGGTCGAAATTGGAAAATTTTGCGTTACAAAATTAAGTTAATTAATTTTTAACTTGCTCGTCAAGTTTCGTCTCGAATTGAACATTATTGGTGTCTCGGCGAATTTCCGCAGTATTATATTTTTAACGTTCGCCGTAAACTTTAGAAATTGAAATCTCGGGAACGACTTTTCGGATTTGGGTTTTGTCTTCGCCGTTGAGTTCGTAGCGTCGGTATTCGCCTATGACGCGAATTTCGTAGGATTCGACGCGCTTTTGGGCCTCCGGTTTGAACTCGTATTTTCCTTGATTCATGAATGCAAATACAATTATAATAATATTAAACCACTGTTCAAAAATGAAATTTAATATTCATCCTTAAGTTTAAGAAAGTATAGATTTGCAAATTCCGCTATTCATGAAGAGAAAAAAATACTGTTCATGTTTATTATTCGAAAAAAAATGTTTATTATTTGAAAAGAACTATGTTCATCTCTAGCATAATTCCTCCCTCTCGCAAAATTTCTCTCGCCTAATTCCTCCCTCTCGCGGAATTTCTCTCCCATAATTCCTCCCTCCGGCGGAATTTCTCTCGCCTAATTTCTCCCTCTCGCAGAATTTTTCTCCCATAATTCCTTCCTCCCGGGGAATTTCTCTCACATAATTCCTACCTCTCGCGGAATATCTCTCGCGAAATCCCTCCCTCTCGCAAAGTCTCTCTCGTCAAATCCCTCTGTGAGTTCTAACTTAATATTATTAGCCTTAATTATTATTATTAGTATTATTATAATATTAATATATATATATACGAGTGCCCGACACGGGGCTCCGCCCCTATGGCCATGGGTGACAGTACCCGACCGGCGACGACAGGTTTCTCCCGTCCCATCAAGGCGGGTTTAGCCCGCAACATATACATATGAATACTCAAAATGACCGTAAAAAAATATACATAAATATTACAATTTTTATTTTATAAAATAATGTACGTTTTGACCTAAAAAATATTAATTTTGATTTTAATAAAGTTGATTGATTTAATGTCATCACCTCGAAAATACCATTAATATGCATAATGACAACCTTCCTTGAATAGACCGCTGATGTTGAAACCGGAATCCGGCCTCTTGTGGAGTTCGACCCTTGGGGAAGGGGTGGTCTCGCGCCTACTTTGCTCCTGCAAGAAAAACAACGAAAGAGACAAGAAAGAACAGACCCAAGGGCTCGGCAGGGAGGTCCCACCACAAACCCGGAAGATCTCTGAGCGCTTTCCCTCCTTAGCCAGAAGCCGAGCTAAGGTACTCTCAGAGAACGCTTGAGAATGAGAGTAAGGAGGCACTGAAAGCGTGTCCTCTGAGATACCCCTTGGGTCCTATTTATAGCTTTTAGGAATCTGAGCTGCCAATAACCAAAATAACTGACCTGAAAATACCAAGAGGCCCTTGGCTGGGCCTGCCAACAGCCAAACTCCGCTGTTCTGAGGCGCTATGCGCAGTCCAACCTGGTCTGCAAACAGCGTGGCTCCGCTGTTCCGGGGGGCTATCCGCAGTCCTGGGGAGTCAGCTCGCCTCCAATCCTCCTTCTCGGGAGGCGGGCGCGACCTGACTTCAGCTGCCCGCCCATGCTCCCTGGGCGAGCGCGAGCCGGGGGTCGCGACCTGCCTTGCTTCTGCCGGGGCGGGCCGGCGTCCAGGTCGCGTGACGAGGCGGACCGGCGGCCACTGCGACTCCCGCTCGGCTCGCCAGTCGCGGGTCGTCAAACTCATCTGCTTTGGCCAAGGACTCTTCGCGCGACCCGCTCGTTCGCCTCGTCGGCTCGCTCGCCTGCAATGGGCGGGAGCAGGCCAGCCCTTCTGCCGCATATCTGTTTGTCGCTCGGATGCGGGCCGCGGGGCAAGGCCTGCTCGCCTCCCTGGTGGGACCCGCTCGCCGGACACGGGGTTGTACACAATCCCCGCTCTTTTTGAGCTTGATTCAAGCTCGGAAAGAATCATTCAACCCGCGTGTTCGGCGAGTGCTTGTGCTGAGCTGGCAGGGAATCTTCTGGTGGACCCCCACTGTCCGGCTATAAATATACCGCTGAGCCCAGGAGGGGGGGCTCCCCAGATCCCCTCATTTTTCTTGAACAGACTGGTCTCTTGATGCCGTTCAGCGAAGAGGTGCGAGCTCGCCTGGCGGCAGCGGTCCTGAAGACTCAGGAGGAGGCCCTCGAGGCCGCCCCGTGGCTAGCACGTGGGTCTCCCGGCCCTCTCTTTAGGCCGGCGAAGGGAAAAATTATCAGGCGGTCTCTGGCGGGTGACTGTCCGGGCTCCAGCTCGGCGGCGGGTGTTGAGGTCGTCCCTGGGGTACGTGACCTTCCGCGGATTATCGCTATACCTCTGACCTTTTGTTTTGCAGGCGACTCCTCATGAAGAGGTGGGGAACGGGGGAGAGGATCGCCCCCCTCGCTTGTCGCCTGAGAAGGTCGCTGGTTCCCCAGGTCTGGACCGCCCACCTCCGGAAACCCCCCGCCCGTCGGCTTCCCACGGACTGGGAAAATCTCTTGAGTCCCTCGAGGGAGAAACCTTTCAGGGTCGGCCGGGCTCCTCTCGCCCATCCGTCGGTGCGGGCGACGTGCCAACCCCTGGTGAGCTGGTGTTTTCCGTTGGCTTTGTCCTTGTTCGCTCCTTCTGACTTCCCGTTTGTAGGCTATAACAGGGCCTCCTCTGAAACTGAGACGAGCGAAGGGTATTCGCCTCCGCCCGACGTGGACAGTGTCTCTGATTACCTGGGCGACCCGACCGATGCGGTGGGGATGAAGAGGCAGGTGACGCGGCTGTTCCAAAAACACACACTGCTGCTGCAGGAGATCTCGAAGAGGGTTGATGAAGACAAGGCCGAGACCGAGGCCCGGCTCGCGGCCTTGGAGGGACCTCCACGCGCAGCGGATGACGACGATGTCACTTCACCAGGCATGCACATTGCGCGAGCCGAGGGGCATCTTAGGAGCGCCACCGAGCAGATCGGCCTGGCTGAGCGGGAGCTGGTGGCGGTTCGCGATTACCACGATCCTCGCGTGCCGCCGCGATCGGGAACGAAGCGGCGGCACAGGTGGAAGTGGGTCGAGTACTGATCTAGCCCTTTGCCCCCCGCTTGCGGGATATCGCGGGGTTGCTGTTTTTTCAAAGTTATCCTGTATTTGTAACCACATGCGACTCTTTTTTGCCCGCCTATGGGCCTAACTTTTCACTGCTGAGGTTTATTGAAAAAATCATGCTGTTGCTTTTGCTTTCTGCGGGCGGGTTAAGGCAAAGATCCGCTCTTCCCCTCGTGCTGATCGGGGCGAGGGCGAGCCGAGGAGCTCGCCAGACGGGAGTCTCCCGTCTCGCGCGGAACCCCGCGCGGGTGCGGGTCGAGACTCGCCCGCTCAGGTCTTCCGCGGACACGTCCGGGCGAGACCCGCGCCGGATCGGCCTTTGGGGGTGCGATTGCGCGCGGGGAAGTCGAACCGTCGGGCTGATTTTTGCTATCTGCACCCCCTCTTTCGGCGGGAAGTTTCCCGCCCTTTCTCTTTCCCTATAAATAGGCCTTGCCGGCTCTTATTTTCCTCACTGATTCCAAACGTCCTCTCGCTTCCTTTTCCCCGCGAGGTACGGTTCGTGCTCGCCTTCTGGATCTGTCTTGCACGTTCGGCGGCGACTCGATGGGAATGGGCGGAGGCGGCGGCGACGTGGACGGACGAATTAAGTGTGCCTGGACCTTCTCAGAGCACGATTTTCCTCACACTGTCATCTCTGAGCGCGAGTACCTGGATGCTCTTAGCGACCACGTGCCGCCGAGCTTCTCTGCGAGACGGCCCGGGGATGGGGAAAAGATCAACGACTTATCCAGGGATGAGCTCGCCATCCCGTTAGCTCACTTTGAGGTGGGCCTGCGACTCCCCCTGTGGCCCGAGGTGCGCCAGGTGCTGAAATACTTCGGGGTCGTCCTGGGTCAGATGACCCCGAACTCCATAGCCGTCATGGTGGGGTTCGCCTGCTTCCTGCGAGAGGAGCGAGTGGAGTTCAGCCTCGCCGTTTTTCGGAAGCTGTTTTCCTTCCGGGCGAATCGGGACGGGACCGCCTACTTCTCCAGCGCCCACCTCAAGGTGCGGGAGACAGTCAATAAGAGTCATAATTGCTCAAGAAGTTCCTGTTCGTCAAAGGGGACTTCGGCAACGTCCCCTTCTCGCCGGTGCAGCTTAGCGAGGCGAGCTACCGACCGCCCAGCCTAGGCGGTCATGAAGCCGACTTGTGCGCGTTCTTTGCCAGAAAGAATTTTGAGGTCGCGTACCTGCGCCGCCATCTTGACGACCTCGCCGTCGTCCCGCCAGGGGGAGGTTTGCCACTCACCACTGTTGTACCTTACCCCTCTTTTTTCCTTTACCTCACCCCTTCTTCCTGGCAGGCGAGCGCGACATCCCTCTTCACCCCCCTTACGAGAGCGCTCGGATTCCCACCGGGGTTCTCGCCCGAGCTCAGGCTGCGGATGCCGCTCAGCGCGACGTCACGTCAGTCCCGGCCAAGAAGCGGCCGGGTGGCGGACAGCCCACCCCTCCGCCGAAGGTGGCGAAGACCGCGGGTCAGCAACCCGACGCGAGCCAAAGGAAAGGCAAGGCCCCTGTGGACCCTCCGGCCGAGGGCCCTTCCCCCCCGCTGGTTGCTTTGACTAGCGATACCCCGGACCGGGCGGCGGGCACCTCCGCGCCGCCGGACGGGTCTCAAGCTACTGCGAAGCCGGTGCCGAGGGGTCACCGCAACTTTGGCTACGGCGAGAGGTATCTGGACGAGCTCGGCGCTCCGCTCCTTTCGTGGGACAAGGGGTCAAATCGCGCCGCGATCTCGACATTGCTGCCGAGCTGGATGGAGCAGGACACCATCGGCAGGGAGGCCTACAACTTCTCGTTCGGCCTGTACTCGCGAGAAGACGCCGCCATCTACGACAAGGAGGCGACGCGAGTACTGGTTCATGAAAGCGCACGGGCCCAGCTACGCGGCCTGGAGCTGGCTCACATAGTAGGGAAGTGCTGCACTCAGCTGGAGCGGAACGCCACCTCCCTGAAGAAGCTGGCGGATGAGAGGGAGGAGGCTCAGAAGCTCGCTCAGGAGGACGCGAACCTTCAGAGGGGGCGGGCCGACGCGGCAGAGGAGACCCTCGCGCAGTACCTGGGCGGGGTGGTACGTACTCACCCTGAGCTACCGTCCCTTCTCGCGAATTCAGCTCACGATTTTTCTTCTTCCTTTCCCCAGGATGCGGCGACGGCGAGCCGGATGGGTGCCGAGATCGCCACCCTTGCTCAGGACAAAGCGGCGTTGGAGGCACGGGTACGCGAGCTGGAGGCCGCCGCCGCTGTCCCTCCTCCAGACAACAGGGTCTGTCCGCTCGAGCACCACTCCGACTACGACTTGGAAGTGCTGATGCAAAAGAACGCCGCCAGCGCCGCGAAGTATACAATGCAAATGCTGCGACGCGCGGATCTCCTTACGAGCGAGGCGGCGGGACTCTCAGCGGAAGACGTGGTGCCGGCGCTATTTCTCCCCGTGCCGGACCCTGGGGAGAAAGCCTTCCTGCCTATTTAGGACTTCTCGCCCCGGATCTCGCGTCTCGCCTGCTTCTTGACATTTATTATTGTTATTATTTTTTAGATGTATATATTATGCACGTTTAGCTGCTTTGAGACGCTTGCGCGAGCTGTGCCAAGACCGACTTTTCTTCTATTATTGCTTTTATAAATGCTCTCTCGCCTGCCTTATTTGCATATTCGCTATTGCCGTGCAACGCGACCTGCCCCTGCGACCCGGCCCCGATGAGGCGGCTGCTCGCCCGCCGAGCGAGGCGAGCCGGCTCGTCCCTTGTCTGTATTGCCTAATTTCTTGTGGAGTCTCGCCCGGGTCCTCGCCTCCGCTCGGCCGCCTTTCCTGGGGCTGGGGGGGCTATGTTAGACCCCTCCCCTTTTCGATAAGCTTTTGTGATTCCGACCTGTTGTTAACATTGTTTGAGTAGTTCCCGGCTTCGCCGGCTAGGTGGGAGTCCGGCAGCGTGATTTGTTCTGGGTTGCAAGTTATTGCCATGGAGTGACTTCCGACCCTGCCAGCTAGGTGGGAGCCTGGCAGCGGGATCTTCTCGGGGTCCAAACTCATTCCATCGAGTGACTTCCGGCCCTGCCAGCTAGGTTGGAGCCTGGCAGCGGGATCTTCTCGAGGCTAGGGATGACACCGAGTGACTTCCGGCCCTGCCAGCTAGGTGAGAGCCTGGCAGCGGGATCTTCTCGGGATCCGAACTCATTCCATCGAGTGACTTCCGGCCCTGCCAGCTAGGTGGGAGCCTGGCAGCGGGATCTTCTCGAGGCTAGGGATGACACCGAGTGACTTCCGGCCCTGCCAGCTAGGTGGGAGCCTGGCAACGGGATCTTCTCAGGGTCCAAACTCATTCCATCGAGTGACTTCCGGCCCTGCCAGCTAGGTGGGATCCTGGCAGCGGGATATTCTCGAGGCTAGGGATGACACCGAGTGACTTCCGGCCCTGCCAGCTAGGTGAGAGCCTGGCAGCGGTATCTTCTCGGGGTCCAAACTCATTCCATCGAGTGACTTCCGGCCCTGCCAGCTAGGTGGGAGCCTGGCAGCGGGATCTTCTCGAGGCTAGGGATGACACCGAGTGACTTCCGGCCCTGCCAGTTAGGTGAGAGCCTGGCAGCGGGATCTTCTCGGGGTCCGAACTCATTCCATCGAGTGACTTCCGGCCCTGCCAGCTAGGTGGGAGCCTGGCAGCGGGATCTTCTCGAGGCTAGGGATGACACCGAGTGACTTCCGGCCCTGCCAGCTAGGTGAGAGCCTGACAGCGGGATCTTCTCGGGGTCCAAACTCATTCCAATCCTCTGCGCAAGCTGGCTATGGCAATTCTGGGGGGGGGGGGAAGAAAAAGGAATTCATTATAACAAATCGTGTTGCTTACAGATGCTTAGGTAAAAAACCTCTTCAGGTCGTCTCCACTCCAGGTGAGACTCAAGGTCTCGCCCTCTACATTTTGGAGCCGATAGCCCCCTGACTTCAAAGCTTCCTTCACAATGAATGGCCCCTCCCAGCTGGGGTTGAGCTTTCCAACGGACGCTGACCTTCCTGCCGCGTCCACCTTCTTCAGCACTAGGTCTCCTTCCGCGAACTGCTTGACCCTGACATGCTTGTCAAAGTATTTTGTCATCCTCCTTTTGACCTCCTCCTATCGGACGGCCGAGAGGTCCCTCAACTCTTCCACCATGTCAAGGGAGAGTCTCAGCTCCCCCTTGTTCTCGGCTCTCCATTCCTCTCGGCCCTCCCTGGCCCCCCCCCGACTCGCGGCGTCTGGACTTCAAATTCTATGGGGAGCACCGCCTCGCACCCATGGGAGAGCTTGAAGGGGGTCTCCCCCGTGGCCGTGTTAGGGGTGGTTCTTAGGGCCCAAAGAACTGCGGGGAGCTGCTCCACCCAGCTTCCCCTCAAGTTTTCCACCTTCTTCTTGAGGAGATTGACGATGATCTTGTTCGCGGCCTCCCCCTGCCCGTTACTCCTGGGGTGGTGGACCGAGGCAAACCTGAGGTCGATTCCAAGCTGCTCGCAGAAGCTGGTGAACTCGGCACTGGCGAACTGGGGTCCGTTGTCTGTGACGATGGCCTGGGGCAGCCCATGGCGACAGATGATCTCCCCCCAGACAAAGTTCCTGATCACTTGGGAGGTTACCTTGGCCAACGCCTTCACCTCCATCCACTTCGAGAAGTAGTCGATCATCACCAGGAGGAACCTTCTCTGACCGCTGGCCTGGGAAAACGGCCCAACCAAATCCATTCCCCAGATTGCAAAGGGCCAGGGGGCCGTGATACTCTTGAACTGTTGGGTCGGCTGTAGCTGGAGGGGGGCAAACAGCTGGCACTTATGACATCTCCTTGCGAACTCCGCGGCGTCTCGGCACGGGTGGGCAAGAAATACCCTTGCCTGACTATCCTCCCCTCCAGGGTCTGACTCCCGGAATGACTCCCGCACTCCCCGGAGTGGACTTCTTCTAAGATCCTCTGCGCCTCACCCTCGGCTACGCAGCGAGCCAGCATCCCGTAGAGGGTCTTCCTGTATAGCTGCCCGTCTTTAAGGAGGTAGTAAGCGGACTTGTGCCTCAGCTTCTTCCTGTCTGCTCCCTCCGGATACTCTCCCGTGGAGAGTAAAACTACTACTGGATCCATCCACGAAGGCTGCTGATCGATCTCCATGAGCTCCCCTTCTTCGATGGAGGGCGGAACAGGTCGTTGATGGTGCCCCCACCCGGGGCCATGCTTTGCTAGCTGGTCGGCCTGGTCGTTCTCTCCCCTTGGCACGTGTCGGATGGAGAAGGTCTGGAAGGTCCCTATGACCCCCTTTACTTTGGCCAAGTATAACTTCAGAGCGGGCTCCCTTGCTTCGAACTCCCCGTTGATCTGGGAAGCCACCACCATGGAGTCGGTTAGGACCTCCACATCCAGCACCCCCAACTCCCTGGCCAGGCGCAGCCCTGCTATCACTGCTTCGTACTCGGCCTGGTTGTTGGTAATGGGAAAGTGCACCACCACCGTCTGCTCGATCTGAGTCCCTTGAGGGCTTTCCAGAACCACTCCTACTCCAAGAGAATGTCTTCCTGAGGCTCCATCCACCCTCACCTTCCAAGGAGTCGGGCGGGTGAGCTCCTCCTCCGCTACTTATACCACGTAGTCGGCCAGGAAGTCGGCCATCGCCTGAGCTTTGATCGAGAGCCGCGGAACGAAGGAGACATCGAACTCGCTCAGCTCCACTGACCACTTGGCCAGCCGGCCTGAATGCTCCACCCCCTCGAAGATGTTGCGGAGAGGATGGTCGGTCACCACTCGGATTGAGTGTGCCTGGAAGTAAGGTCGTAGCCTCCGAGCCGAGATGATTAGTGCGAATGCAAGCTTCTCCAAGATCGGATACCGGAGCTCGGCCTTCCTCAGGACCCGACTGACGTAATAAATAGGGAGCTGCCTCTTCCCTTCTTCACGCACCAAGACGGAGCTCAAGGCCTCTGCCCCGACCCCGAGATATAAGAACAAATCCTCACCCCCCTTCGGCCCTTGAAGCAGCGGAGCCTTTGTCAACTGCGCCTTGAGGGCGTAGAAGGCCTCTTCGCATTCCCTGGTCCATTCGAATCTCTGGCCTCCCCTCAGCGTTTTGAAGAAGGGGGAGCACTTCTCCCCTGCCTGAGAAAGGAAGCGACTCAGCCCTGCTAGCTTCCCTGTCAACCGTTGGACCTCCTTTGCATTCCGCGGGGACCCAGCTCCAGATAGCCTTGACCTTGTCTGGATTCGGCTCGACCCCTGCGGGGGTGAGGAGATGTCCCAAGAACTTCCCCCGGCCGGCCCCAAAGACACACTTAAGGGGGTTCAGCCGCATCTTGTATCTGCGTAGGGTGGCGAAGGTATCCTCCAAGTCCCGGAGGTGGGAGTACACATCCCGGCTTTTGATCATGAGGTCGTCCACGTACACCTCCAAGTTCCCCCCCCTTTGCTCCTTGAAGACCCTGTCCATCATTTTTTGGTAGGTGGCCCCGGCGTTCTTCAGCCCGAATGGCATCATCTTGAAGCAGTAGCAGCCGTCCCCTGTGATGAATGAGACATCCTTGATGTCCGGGGGGTGCATCCTGATTTGATGGTAACCTGAAAAGGCATCTAAAAAACTCATTACAGAAAAGCCGACGGCTGAGTCAACCAGCGCGTCGATCCGAGGCAAAGGATAACAGTCCTTAGGACAAGCTTTATTAAGAAGGGAAAAATCGATACACAACCGCCAGCGGCCGTCTCCTTTTTTGACCATCACAACGTTGGAGACCCAGCCGGGGTACTGAATTTCGGACACGAAGCCAGCTTTGAGAAGCTTCGCCACCTCCTCCCTGATGGGTTCCGCCAGCTTGTCCGCCGTGGATCTCTTTTTCTGCTAGACGGGGCGTGTCCCCGGGTCCAAGTTGAGGCGGTGGCAGGCCACATCCGCGTCAACCCCCGACATCTCGGCGGCGCTCCAGGCGAAGATGTCCACGTTCTTCTGGATGCACTCCAGCATCCTGCCTTGGTCCTCCGGGGTCAGCCCTCCGCTGACGCGAATCTTCTCCATCCTTCCTCCGCGGGTGAGCACCTCCAGCTCCACCACTTCTTCCGCCGCCTCCAGCCTGGACCGCTCCCCCCATCCTTCGGCGTCCCCCTCCTCCGGAACGGGAACCTCTACCTCCATTTCTCCTCCCACGGCCCTTACTTCGGCCACCTCCTCCAGGTCTCCTCCTGCCGCCTTCTCTGCGCAGTCCTTCACTCCCTGCTCTTCCCCTCCTGCTCCCTGCTCGACCTCCTCCATCCTCCGCCCCATCTCCTCGGCTCCCTCCTGCCAAGAGATGGTGTTCACCGCAGTGACATAGCACTCCCGTGCCACCTTTGGGTCCCCCTAACCCTGACCTGCACCCCCTCAATGTTGAACTTCAAGCACTGGTGGAATGATGAGGGGACGCAGCGGAAGGCGCTGATCAGGGGCCTCCCAAAGATTGCGCTGTAGCTGCTGGGGGCGTCCACAATGACGAACTTGCAGTTTCGGGATTGCCCCCCCAGGGTGACATGAAGGCCGACTCCTCCCTCTACTTCCTTCCTTTCTCCGAGAACCCGAACAAGGGCCCGTCCGAGGCCAGCACCCTCTTAGCCTCCACCTGCATCGCGTCAAACGCCTTTTTGAAGACGACGTTCACGGAGCTCCCATTGTCCACGAGAATCCGAGAGACAGTGAAATTCTCGATGGCGGCCTTGATGACCAGCGCATCACAGAACGGGTCCTCGTGGTCTGGCATATCACTTCTGGAGAAGGTGATCCTCTCCTCCGGGGGCGGGGTTTGGGATGTAGAGGCGACGCTCCGCCGGTACATGGTGTGGAGGCTTGCCTTGTGGGAAGCCTCGATCCCTACTCCCCCGTGGATCACTCCGATCCCTCCTCGGGTCCCGACATCGACCCGGTCCTCGCAACGATCCTCCTCTGCCCGAGGCAGTACCTCCTCGATCCTCACTTCTTGTCGTGCCTCCTCCTGCTGCTGCTGCCGCCCCCTATTCCCTCTCATTTCCAAGAATTCCGGGCACGTGGCTGTTGCGTGCCCCTCTTCCTGATGGAAGTCGCAATAGGGCAGCTCCACCCTGAACTCTCTTCTCCTTCTCCACATGATTCCCCTCCTTGCTCCCAAAGCTATGGCCATGGCCTCCTCCTGATCGGGGAGCCGGGGCCGGTGACCCTGCCTCCAGCCCGGCGGGTGGAACTGGTCCTGCCTCCCCTGGTAGTGACCCCTTCCGAAGTACCCCCTCTGTGGCCCCTGCCCCTGCCACTCTGGTCTCCAGCCCAGCCGCCGGTCGGGCTCCTGACGCCCCCACCCCGGCTGCTGTCCTTGGAGCTGCCTCTGCTCCCTTTGCCTAGGCTCCCCTCTTCTCTCTTCCTGTCCCCTTCCTCCCTTCGACTCCTTTTCTTCCTCCGTCGCCCACCTGGCCAGCTTTCTTGCGAATTCCGGGTTCTACGCCTCCCCGTCGACCTCTCTAGCCGCCCTCTCCATCAACTCCTCGTAGGAGAGAGGGGGAACTCTCTTCAGCTCCATTCGGAAGAACCCTTGCTGCAGGCCCAGGGTGAAGGCCATCATCAGACTATGGCCCGGCATCTCCTGGACCTGGGTAACCTCCTCCTGGAATCGATCTACATAGCTTCCCAATGTCTCGTTCACTCCTTGCTTAATGTGGAACAAGGACTCAGACTCCTTCTTCCTCTTCTTCGAAGTAGTGAACCTCAGCATGAATCCTCGGCGCAAGTCTTCAAAACAGTAGATGGAGCTGGCCGGGAGCTGGTGGAACCACTCTCTTACCTTCTCTCGGAGGGTGATGGTGAAGAGACGACACTTGAATCCGTCCGACATCTGATGGATGGAGACCACTTCTTCGAACCATTGGACGTGCTGGACCGGGTCTCCCTTCCCGGTGTAATAGGACATCTCGGGCTCCCTGAACCCTTCTGGTACTGGTGCTGAGGAAACCAGCTCGCTGAAAGGACTGCATCCCCCCACTGGGCGAGCCGGCGAATCTCGCGGACCCAGCTCGCCGAACCTGCCTCGGCTTGCCGAGCTGGGGAAAAGCTCGCGCCCCGAGAGCTCGCCCCCTCGGCCTTCCTCGGCCACTTCCTTTCCAGCTCGCCGGCCAGGGGCGTCCTCGCCCAGAGAGGGGGCGGCCGCGATCTGGGCTGCCGGAGTCGAGCACTCGGCCCGCACGCCGAGTGCGATCTTGACGAGTTCCAGCACCTCGTTCCTGAAGTCTTCAAACATTCCCACTGTTGCGAGAGGCGGAGGGGGCGGCGAGTTCTGCCTGTCAGATCCTTGTCCTCCCGTCATTGAGCTCGTCGAAGCTTTTCTGCACTGACCACTCTCCACGCTCACCGCACCAAGATGTTGAAACCGGAATCCGGCCTCTTGTGGAGTTCGACCCTTGGGGAAGGGGTGGTCTCGCGCCTACTTTGCTCCTGCAAGAAAAACAACGAAAGAGACAAGAAAGAACAGACCCAAGGGCTCGGCAGGGAGGTCCCACCACAAACCCTAAAGATCTCTGAGCGCTTCCCCTCCTTAGCCAGAAGCCGAGCTAAGGTACTCTCAGAGAACGCTTGAGAATGAGAGTAAGGAGGCACTGAAAGCGTGTCCTCTGAGATATCCCTTGGGTCCTATTTATAGCTTTTAGGAATCTGAGCTGCCAATAACCAAAATAACTGACCTGAAAATACCAAGAGGCCCTTGGCTGGGCCTGCCAACAGCCAAACTCCGCTGTTCTGAGGCGCTATGCGCAGTCTAACCTGGTCTGCCAACAACGTGGCTCCGCTGTTCCGGGGGGCTATCCGCAGTCCCGGGGAGTCAGCTCGCCTCCAATCCTCCTTCTCGGGAGGCGGGCGCGACCTGACTTCAGCTGCCCGCCCATGCTCCCTGGGCGAGCGCGAGCCGGGGGTCGCGACCTGCCTTGCTTCTGCCGGGGCGGGCCGGCGGCCAGGTCGCGTGACGAGGCGGACCGGCGGCCACTGCGACTCCCGCTCGGCTCGCCAGTCGCGGGTCGTCAAACTCATCTGCTTTGGCCAAGGACTCTTCGCGCGACCCGCTCGTTCGCCTCGTCGGCTCGCTCGCCTGCAATGGGCGGGAGCAGGCCAGCCCTTCTGCCGCATATCTGTTTGTCGCTCGGATGCGGGCAGCGGGGCAAGGCCTGCTCGCCTCCCTGGTGGGACCCGCTCGCCGGACACGGGATTGTACAGCTGACATGACTAATGACAATCTATCATAGTAAGTTATGAGCTCTACTTAAAAATTTTTTGAATTTAAATGAATTTTCATCATTACTTTTAATTTTTTGAGAGTGTAATTACTTGAATGAGCATTGTATTTTAATTTCTTTGAAATAAATTATAATATATGTCAAGTCATTAAAATATAAAAATGAGGGCATGATAGAGATGTTGCTGACACGGCCTCCATTGATCCTCGTCCGAGAGAGTTCGTCGATTGGGACGATCGCTGCCGCAAGCTCGAGGATGGGATCGACGTCCGTCGACATTATATAAAAATATATAATTATAAATTAAATAGTTATAATTATATATTTTTAATAATTTTATTATTTTAAGTATTTATTTCATGTTTTAATTTTCATTTCATGTGTACTTATGAGTGCTTAAAACCATCATGTGTTGTTTTAATTATTTCATTTCATTTGCTATGATGAGTGCATATAACCATTATATTTTGAATTTTGAATTTTAAATTTTGAATGAAAGGTTGATTGAGTGGTGTAAGCGTATATATAGGCCATGATATTTGTCAGATTGCTTTAGAGAAGAAGAATAAGAAAATAATCCCCCTAAAATCTTTTTGAGATCCTCCTTCCCCCTTGGAAAAATTCGGCCACCTCCCTCCCCCTGCTCCTCTTGGCCGCCGGACAACTCTCCCTCCCCTCTCTATTTCGGCCTCCTCTCTTCCACCTCCTCCTCTCCTTTCCTCTCTAAGGAAACTCGACCTCTTCCTCTTCATAATCGACCTCCCCATCTCCCTAAAACCGACCACCAACAAAGAAGACCAAGCATCCCTCATTCTTGAAGAAATCGGCCAAGGTGCAAGGATCTTCCTTGTGAGCGTTAACTCCGGCGTGAAGCGACGAAGGAGGACAAGTTCCTCTCCTTCCGGTGTGACTCCGGCGGAGTCGTTGAAGAACGATCCAAGTAGAGAAAATCGGAATCATCCATTCCGATTGGGTAACGAAAATATTTCTACTTTGTGTGATTTTTCCCTCTTAGATTAATTCCTGTGGTTGTTTACTTTAGCATAATTTTGGAAGCATTATTGAAATTTCGTGTTTTTCTCTCGATTGATCTTTGTGTTTCATCTAATTTTCATTTATATTCGATAGGTTTGGCGAACCTTCGTTTTCTTTTGTTCGGAGAGGTCTACCGTTTCCGAATCGTTATTTTTGGTAGATCTCTTTTGGTACAGCCTTCGCTCGATCGGACCGGGTTGGTCCTTTTAGCAGGAAAGAATATTTGTTAAATTTTCTCAAAGTGGTCAAGGAGATGGTCTAACGCCAAATTAATATCCTTAGAACTATCAAGATCACATCTTGATCATGCGGAAACCAGGAAAGCAAGCTCAACAACCAAAAGCAACCACAGGGGCAAGCAGGTCATATATTTATTTCTTCTTTACAGAGCGAGGTATACATGACGATACATGATTTCGCCAGTACACAGGAACACAAAAAATTACAAGTAAAACAATTCGAGCGGACAGAACTGGAGACCGCCGAGACCGCCCAGTCCGCCAAAGTCCTCGAGGCCGCCTGAACTGCTGTTGCTGCTAGAAGACAACTAGAACGCGGTGTCCACTGAGACAGCGAGGTCGCGTGGACACGCCGTTATTCGCTGACTGCTACAAGCTACTGACGAACTGAAGAACAGGCCGCCTAGACTACCGAGTGCGGCGGACAAGTTATTGAACTTGGAAAAGCTGAAGCAGAGAAAACTGACAAGCCACAAGAGCGACCTGCTGAGACCGTCGATTGAAACCACAAACTTCACTGATGCTGACCGCAGTCAAAGCCAAACTCCTGGCTCCTCAATGTTAGTCGCGCAACCTGCACACAGCAAATAGTTATCTCTCCTCAACACGCGCGGACAGGAAAAACCAGACCGCAACACTTAACCAAGACTCAACTTACTGTTCACTCAGTTACTGTAGATGTGCCGAGGGGGTCTATTTATAGGCGAGGTGAGGAGTGTGGTGACGACCCTAGTGACTAGAGCCACCACCCCAGCCCGCACGCTAACACAACCCAGTCCGCCAAGTCCGCAAGGAGTTGGCCAGACTTCAATCCTGCCAGGCGCCAGGTCAAAGTCAGTCCGCCACCATGCGGACACACTTCCTGTCCGCACAACACAAGCACAATGCCTTTCTGCCACTCAACATAGCACGCAGACACAACCATAACTCATGCTGCATCAGTCCGCACACTATATGCTGACAAAGCGGCAGTCCGCACAACTCGATAATAACGCCACAGTCCGCCATGAGTCCACGACCAACAGGCAGTCCGCCCGGTCAACAGCAGACTCTGCGGACACTGCGAACACCATGGATTTGTCACAGCAGATGACCAAGTCCAGCAGCCCATAAAGCAACTGGCGCGAGTTTGGCGGACACAAAAGACCCAGACCGCCAATCAACAGGACAGTCCGCCACAAGGACGTGGCTAACATCCATCTCATCATGGAGAGCTCAGCAAGAACCAAAGCCCATCTCCAAAGTCAGTCTGCAAAGGCGTACTCCGCGGACGCAAAAATGAGTCCGCTAGAACACCGCGGATACAACTTCAAATCCGCCCAGTTACCCAAAGAACTGGTTAACTGCAAGGCCGTGGATCAAGCTAAGCACCCCCAGCAGACCGCCAAACACAGTCCGCTCAGGCCGCTCCACTAGATGCCCAAGCCGCTTAATATTTCCTTAGCAACAGACCATCCATGCCGCAAACCATTCCGCCCAGGCGGCAAACACAGGCCGCACAGGCCGCTCCACAAGAACAGCCAAGCCACCAAGTCCAACCAGGCCAGATCACCCAGGCCAAAACCATCAGTCCGCCCAGGCCGCGAACTCAGACAGCTCAGACCGCCCGGCCTGCTCCATCACCCACTTTCACTTCACAAATTTCAACACTCCCCCTTGAAGTGAGAAGTGGTGATCAAGCCCAGCAAGCCTCGTAACCGTTAAAATGGTCCATTCGACAGTGGCTTCGTGAAGATGTCAGCAAGATTTTCTTCACTCCGAACATGCCCGACCATAAGAGATCCCTCCAACACCTTCTCCCTTACGAAGTCGTGATCGATCTAAATATGCTTGGTCCTTGCGTGACACACTGGATTGTTCACCAGTTTGAGAGCACTCCCATTGTCACCAAGGAGCAAAGTAGGACCTTGCACTTCATTATGGACATCCTCTACAAGTCTCCTCAACCAGATGGCTTCACGAGCAGCCAAGGCAGAAGCCTTGTACTCTGCCTCCATAGTAGAGACGGAAACTTAGTCCTGCTTCTTGCTACACCATGAGATGCAAGCTGATCCACAAGTGAAAACATAACCCGAAGTTGATCTTCGATCATCCGAGTCACCACCATAATCAGCATCTGTGTATCCAAGCAAAGAAAGGCCCATGTCCCTTCTATAGAGGAGTCCCATATCAGAAGTAGCCCTGACATACTTCAAGATATTCTTTGCTGCCACCAGATGAGACTTCCTTGGCTCTGCCATAAACCGACTTACTCGGCCAACAGCGTAAGCAATGTCTGGCCTTGTAATCGTCAGGTAAATTAAGCTCCCCACTAGTGCTCTGAACACCAAGGGATCAGGAAGAATTTTTCCTTCCTCTTGTCGATGCTTCAGCCCATGATCTAGAGGAGTAGAACAACTCTTTCCTTTGCCCATACCGAATTGATTCACAATGCGATCTGCATATCCTTTCTAGCAAATGAGCATCCCGCTCTCCTTCCTCTCCACTTCAAGACCAAGAAAGTGATGAAGCTCTCCCAAGTATTTCATCTCAAAGCGAATAGCTAGCTCAGCCCTGAGCCTAGCTACCTCATCCTCTGAATTCCCCGTGATGATCATGTCATCAACATACAGCAGGACCAATACTTGAAGCTCCCCCTTCTTCTTGATGAACAAGCTTGAATCTGAGTTGGAAGAAAGATATCCACAGAACTGAAGATATTCTGCTATCTTCTCATACTAAAAGAATTAGTTCCTAAACATCTAGAGGGGGTGGGGGGTGAATAGGTGTAATTCCTTTTTCGTCTAAGTCAGAATATCTATTCAGTTAATTAATTAGCAACAGTTAATTCTACAGCTAACACACCACAGAATTCACAGAATCACACAATCACAGATTGCACATAATTTTTATAGTGGTTCCCCAAGGTTTGGGTACATCCACTTTCCCCCTTTGCCTATCTAGCAATGTGCTAGATTCGGCCTAACTTCTTCTCTTCACCTCAGATCCTCAGATCTTACAGTAGCTCAGAACCCAAACAATGCTCCTACAACTCAGAGTGAGTCCACACTCCTACAGCTCAGGCAATCTGCCCTACCTCAGCCTTCAACAAGGCCTACACTCAGAGATCACAATCTCCTACAACTCATGCTCACATCCCTATCTCAGGCTTCAACAAGGCCTACCACTCAGAGAAAATAATCTCCTACAACTCATCCTTTATAAACACAGGCTTACAACTCAGATCTTATAAAGATCTTACAGAAAATAGATTTAACAATGTATTTTACCACCACCCTGGTAGAGAGAGAATGGATGGATGGCTTCTTGATCAGTTCTTGGAAGAATCTGATGGCAGAGAACAACCACTCTTAGCTTTCTTCAAAGCTTCTTGAATCTGAACTCAGTAGGGTTGATCTCCTTTGAAGTTGATCTTCAATCAGCTTCTTTCTTGAAATTCAGATCTCAATCTGAATCCTTCTTGGCAGACTAGTTCAGGATCTGCACTTGAGGAACTTGTTGATGTAACTCCCTTTCTTCACTTCAATAGATGCAGCTCTCTCTCTCCAACTTCTTCTTATATCTTCTGACGAAAATCTTCTTTTATTTTTATGTATTCTGTATCAGAATAACTTCTATCCTCTATTCGTTTGTTTTTTTGTTGATGGAGAATGCTTTTATATAGTATTCCTCCATGGTAACCGGCTGATCCGGTTTCTAACAAACTTCTGACAGCTTTGACTGAAAGATCTAGTGCCTAAACACCTAGATGGGGGGTGAATAGGTGCACTTAATCTTTTTTTACTTTAAAGGCAGAAACACTGAATTATTAGACCTGTTTATGCAATTCTCTACAGCAATTCAGCACAGATAACACAGCAATCACAGAATTAATCACGCACAGAGTACACACAGATTTTTATAGTGGTTCCCCAAGGTCTGGGTACATCCACTTTCCCCCTTCGCCTATCTAGTAGTGTACTAGATTCGTGCTAACTTCTCCACTTCTCCTCAGATCCTCAGATCTTACAACTCAGAACCCCAAACAGGTTCCTACAACTCAGAGTGATCCCACTCCTACAACTCAGGCACAAAGCCCTACCACTCAGTCTTCAACAAGACCTACACTCAGGCACAACGGCCCTACCTCAGCCTTCAACAAGGCCTACACTCAGAGAAATGATTCTCCTACACTCAGGCTCACAGGCCCTACCTCAGCCTTTATAGATTTAGGCTTACAACTCAGATCTATACAAGATCCTACAGAAATTAGAAAATACAAAGTATATAACCATAACTCTGATAGAGAGAGATGAGTTGACTGGCTTCTTGATGAGTTCTTGGAAGAACTTGGCTGAGATCAACCTCCCTTGGCTTTCTTCAAAGCTTCTTGAATTAGAACACAGTAGGGTTGAATCTCCTGAAGATGATCTTTAATCAACTTTTGTCTTGAGATTCAGATCTCAATCTGAATCTAACTTAGCAACCCGGTTCAGCAACTGCACTTCTTAGAAGGATCTCTCTCTCTTCAACTTCTTAGATCTTCTGTTGAAGATCTTCTCTAGTTTTAATCTTCTGATTGATTACTTCACTTGTTGTTGTTGTGTGTATCTCTGTTCTTTGCTGTTGAAGGAATAAGCCTTTATATAAGCTTTTTCCATGGTGACCGGCTGATCCAGTTTCTAATAACCTTCTGACAGCTCTGACAGTAGCAGTAGACCGGTTGAAATGGCAGCTGTCAAGTCATCCAGTCACTTCTTGAAATCTCTATCACTGTCTGAAAGTGTCGAGACAGATAGTCTTTATGTATCGACGCAAATAGACTAAGTGTCGACACAAGTAGACTAAGTGTCGACACTAGCCTTCATGGTGTCGACACAACTCCTTGTGTTGATGTAACATCTTCTCGACACTGTTTCTTCAGAATGTGTCGACACTGATCCTGTGTGTCGACACAAGCCTTCAGTTGAATGTGTCGACACTGGTTGAGTGTGTCGACACAAATACTTCCTCAATACTTAGTTGATTTCTGCTGTGTGTCGACACAACTCCTTTGTGTCGACACATCTTCTTGTGTTGAGACTTTGCTAAGTGTCGACACATTTCTTTTGTGTCGACACATTCCTTCATGTGTTGAAACTTTGCTGAGTGTCGACACATCTCCTTTGTGTCGACACTTGTACTTTAACTTTGTTGAAGTTTGCTGACTGTCGACAAAGTTTCTCTGGGTGTCGATACTGCTTCTAAGTGTCGACACTGATTATGTAGACAATTCTTCACTGTGTGTCGACACTGCCTGTATGTGTCGACACTTTTCTTCTAGTGTCGACTCTGCCTTCCTGGTGTCGACATAATTACTCCAAGTGTCGACACAGCTTCTCTAGGTGTCGACACAAGTCTTCTTAAGTGTCGACACTTTTCTTCTGGGTGTCGACACATGGACTTAGAAACTTTTATGCTTTCCCTGCAATTACTTAAACTGCATAAATAAACTCAAAGCACATCAAATACATCTTGATGTATATCATTGAGTAGGGTGAGGCTTCTTCAAATCAGGTACATATATTCCAATGTACCCAACAATCTCCCCCTATTTGGAGAAGTCATAACCCTTAGTCAATGATATACACCATACATAACAAATTCTCAGTATGATGTAAAACAGTATTATATGACAGGGAAAATACTTAAACATGTATGAACAGAACATGTATAAACAATTATCTCAGAACAATTAATGTAATAGATTGAACATATAACATTGTTCTTACAACTCCAAATATTTTCATTAATCAAAAGTTTACATAGAGTTAAAAGCAAATGATTACAAATTGTAAACTTAAGAAAATTTCTATCCTATGGCTGCTCAGGCTCCTTGATAACAATCTCCTTTCCAGATTGAATCTTTACTTGAACTGGAGCATCATTGTCATCAACAGGCTTCTTCCCTTTGAGATCTTTCTTTTTCAGCTCTTCAGCCTTTATCTTCTGCCTTTCAAAATAGTGATAAGTCTTAGGGAAATACTTGCTAGGCTCCTGTGCATTAGGAGGTAGCTTTCCCAGTTTAGCTGTAACATCCCATTTCCAACTAGACCCCTAAGAGTGGTTTTGGCCATGACTAGGTCATGACAAAACCCTAGGAAGCTAGAAATGGGCCAAGAGATAGGGGACAAAATGTGGAAAATCATCATGGTCTGCAAATAGTAGAACTCTGAACAATGGTTTAGGATGACCATGAGCTACACCCTAACCCCAAGGCCCTACCACAACACCCCTAATACCCTGGGAGGCCCATTAGAGCCAAAAGGACCCATTGGGTTCAACCAAAGAGGCTCAGTTGACCAAGGTCAACCCTAGCCCTAAATGGGTCAAACTAGCCTACTTAGGGTCAGTTGACCTACTCCTAGCCTAGAGGACCCCACCTAAGCCCTCCTAACCCTAAAGTGAGGTCAAAGGGTCACTAAGGACACATTGGGGCCAGCCCTAGAGGCCAGATTGACCCAGGTCAACTCAAGCTCCTAATCTGGTCAAAGTACCCTTACTAAGGGTATGTGACCTCCAAAGTGCAGGGTAACCCTACATAACCCTACCTAGACCTTAGGGGAAGCCAATGGGTCACCAAGGACCCATAGGGGTCAACCCAATTGGTCATGTTGACCCAAGTCAACTCTAGCCCTAAAATGGTCAAAGTGCCCTTGCCAAGGGACATGTGACCACCAAGATGTCCAACCAACCCTATTCAAGTAACCCTAGACCTTAAGGGAGTCCAATGGGCCACTAAAAACCCAATGGGGTCAACCCAGATGGTCAAATTGGCCCGGGTCAACCCTCATTTAGGTCAAGTCAAACCTAGCCCAAAATGGCTAACCCAAGCCCAACCCACTTCTCCCTTAGGCTAACCCCATTTCCATGACCATCATAACCAAATGGGCTGTATTTAACTTGTGGGGTTGACCAGTCAACCAGAGGTGACTAGGAGAGAGAAAGGAGCTCCCCTCCATGATAATGGAGGAGAGAGAAGATGAGGAAGAGGAAGGGGAGAGTGGAAGGCCGGCCAAGGGAGGCTAAGAGCCACCATTTATGGCTGCAATCAACTCCTCTAGGGGAGAGGAGTTGATTCCAGCCATTTCCTGGCCACCAAGGGGTGGATTCAGCCCCCCTCCACTCTACCCGAGCCACACCATTAATGGTGTTGATGGCCATTGAAGAACCAGCCACCCCCCTTCCCCAATTGCCATTTAAACACCATTAGGGGGCCAAGGGGAATATTTTCGAGCATTTACCTGGAGGAGTCGAGCCATCCCACTGTACTGTTGCAGAAGCCGAGCACCGCCGCCGTCGTCAATGGCATCCCGCCGCTCTTCCCGCATTCAGGCCGCCAAGAAGGTCCTCCTCCACCCCTTCTCTCATGGATAGTTCTTAGCAATCACTAGGTTCAAGGTTCAGGCTCAATTGAGCCCGAATCCATTTCGAAATTTCATGGTTTTTCCATGGAAATCCTCCTCTCGGGATCGCCGGAAAACGGCCCTCCGACGGCCAAGCCGCCGCCTGGCGACGGCCACCACCTCAACGAAGGTGGTGGTGGCGGTGGCCGGCCGGGGAGGCGGCCGGATCGCCGGCGGTGGCATTTGGAAGTTGCTCCAGGCGGGATCAATCGGGATCGTTGGCTGAATGGAGAAGATGACCGGATGCCGTTGATCCCTGCGCCAAGATTCGTGCTGCATCAGGGAATAAACTTTAGGAAATTATT
Organism: Platanthera guangdongensis; assembly: GCA_039583875.1. NCBI lineage: Eukaryota > Viridiplantae > Streptophyta > Magnoliopsida > Asparagales > Orchidaceae > Platanthera > Platanthera guangdongensis. The sequence continues at coordinate 157,525,589 of CM077162.1, read as the reverse complement.
TCTGGATTATTTCATTTCTGTCACACATTATACATTAAAAGGTTTTAATTTTTAAAACTACTTAGGTTCTTCTGGTGGAAAAACTTTCAACACAAAAGTTGTATCCCTCTGAGTCTATTTTATTTTAAAATTTGTTTGAACCCATTTGGGTGCATGGTCTGACCAGGGCACCCATTTTGGTGGGACATACCCTTAGGGCTAGGCAGTCATTAAATTGAGTGCCCACACTTCATCCCTAGCCCAAATCAGTTGCAATTTTGGCAGGGAACCTAACCTACCTATACCTAGGGCCTGCCCAAAGCTCAGAATTTTTGGACACAAATTTCCTAAAGTTTTTGTCTTTATTTAATAAAGCTAGGGTAATTAAATTAAGTAGTCAAATTACCTCCAAATCCTCCCAAATTTTGGTGAGTGGTCCCTGGGCTCATGTTAGGTATTTGTATAGAGTTCCACCTAATTTGGATATGTTTTGAATAGGTTTTGACCCAACCCTAACTATACCTTAATAAGGGTATTTTGGTCAAAAAGTGCATTTCTGATTTTGAGTGACCAAATCACCTCAACAGAGGCTGAAATTTGGTCCACTGACTTGTTATGGCACTTAGCACCTCCCCATGTAATGTGGGGTAGTGTGGAATTGATTTGCCCTAAGTTCCTAGGCCAAACCCTAAGGAGGGACATTTTTGCCTTGTGAAGGGCATGGGTCCTAAACACCTTGGATGAATACCAAATTTTGCAAGGAGGTTCCTAGGATGTATAAAACCCTCTGTTAAAAATATTAGCTAATTTTGAAAATGGTAGGGTCCCCAAAACCCTAACCCTAGCTTAAGACCTAAAACTTATAGTATAGGTTTGGGTTAGCTAAACATCTTGAAACTTAACCAAATTTGGGTAGTGAGGGAATGAGGATATTTTGAGCCTCTGATAATTTACTTGAGGAGTTTTGATCAATATTTGTAGCACTTCATTTGTAACCAATAGGATTGCCCTAATTAATAATTTGGCTTTTGTGATCTCACTGCCCATTGAAAGGGCATGAAACATTGACAGAGGTAGTTTTAGGCTATACTAATCATGTATGAATTTTGATAGAATTTATGGATATCCAGTTAGGGCATCTACTTCACAAGTGCTTTATTTTGATTACATAGTAAATAATTCTTGCAAGGGCCCATTACTTATTGAAAAATTATGAAACTTGCTACATAGTGTTTCTAGCTCAATATTATCATGTGGAAAGTTTTGTGGAAATATTTGATGGTTAATTAGTATACTTTGTTCATTAACCCATAAACTTGAAATTTCATGAGGAAATCAAATATAGCCTTATTTTTAAATGATAAATTATAAAACTTTTTCTAGGATATTTGTAGGCCATCACAATCATCCATGAATTTTCTCTGAAGTTTTGGAGGCATTATTACTGCAAAATCTTTTAAATTGACTTTTTATGAGGTAACTTTGAAATTAAATTTAAGGGCCCAAACCTTGCTGAAACATTTGAAGACTTAGGCTTTAGAGTTGATTATGCATTTTGTAATTACAATAAATTTATTGGAATATTATCTTGTCTGACATTGCTACTTCATGTTCAAACTTGGGCTTTTTGGATACTAGAATAAATAAATTAATTATCAGACAAATTAGGAAAATTATGGGTTTCTGGATTTATGCTTCAAATGTCATTTTAGCCCTCTAATAATTATCATAGGGATACTAGATGAGTATTTCATGTACTTCCCTTTTTACGGGTCATGTAGCTTAAGTGGTCTGCATATAGCAAAATTGCAGGAAATCATTTTGAATATGAATTAGAGCACGTGTGATGGGTCTTGATGGTTTGCTGGAAAGATAAGTAGAGTGGGTTGCATCTATGGAAGATGAGTGAGTAGGGTGTGATTTTGTCTAGGGTTTAGAGGCGTTCGGGTCCGACGAAAGATCGTCCTACCCAAGGAGAGTTGGAGTCAAATCACCCTAGGATTAGCATATCGGAACATGAGAAAATAATGGGTAAGGGAATCAACCAATAACAAAATAAGTACCTTGTGAAAGGGAACGCTGAGCGTAATCCCAACACAGTTCCTAGTGCCCCTTGAGAGCCCTTCACAGGGAATACCGGGGGCAGTACTGGGTTAACATAAACTGTTTTAACAAGCTGAAAAGAGTAACTAAGTAATTAGGGTTGCACATTTCACAAACACTGATGGCACCGGATGTTAGCTGGGAGCTTCGGCTCGGATGGTTAAAAGGCGGACTTTGGGTCCGGGGAGCTTCGGCTCGATTGTTTGAGACGGACGTGTTGGTCCGGGGAGCTTCGGCTCGGTTCTTGATTACGCTAATTTGCATGTGCATAACAGGAAAGGAAATTAAGGTGGTGGGTCTTCGGTATTGGAGGGTCGATGCACCGACGCCAATACGTTGACTCGGCAAGTGTGGTTAGCACTTCGCCAACAGAAGTCCGGTGCGCCAGCCGTCAAGAGTACGCAGGAGTCCGCTTCGTGCACCAAGCATTGAGGCGTACGATAGGTCTGACCGGTAGTGCTTTACTGGTTTAGAGGTGGGCGAGGCCCAACCCACCGCTTCCGTCTGCCAGTACGGAGGTATCCTGGGAGGTTACGGCTCCAGAAAGTGGGAACTAAAGGTCTGTGTGCACAGAGTCGGGTGTGTGTGTTGCACTTACATGTCCATCATACCCACTTGCATGTCATAGCATAATCATTACCTTTAACCTTGACACCTAAAGTATAAGTGGAATGGGACGCTTATACTTTAGGACCTGCAAAACAACCCCTTGATCTATAAGCTTGTGTGGGCAAGTTTATAAATTAAGGTTAATTTTGGATATATATATTTACTGCTGTTTGATAACCGACACCCCAACGTATAAATTGGTATGGGAATTTTTATATGATGGGAGCCTTGCAAAAGACCCCTTGGCTTATGTGTTCTCACATAAGTGAAGGTTACTTTTCATATTTCAGCTTATGTCTATACATGTTATAGAATTGCTAGTATAGGTCCGCTGTCATCTGCTTTTGATTTTTCTCCACCTTCAAGTCCTCCCTTTTCTTCCTCTCCGCTCGGTGCCTAGGAGCCGTGGAGGAAGGGGCGGGGGATGATAGGACTTAGTATTTTAGACTAACGGTTTTCGAACCACATCATTTAGGGGATCGTGGAGACCAGCATGGAGGAGCAGCCCCAGAGACCGGTGCGCTTGGAGGTGGGGCAGTCTAGCTCCGGAGTTCATATAGCCGGGACTGTGAGTCTCGACCTTGAGTAGTTTTTCTGCTTCTGCATGAGTGATCTTTTTGTAGTGAGGATATGATGTACCGGGCTTAAGCCCGTATTTTGCTACTCTGATGTATTATTCTGTGGACACTCCCTTCGTGGAGTTATATTTTCTATGACATGTGATTCTCTGTGGACTGCAATTTGTATTTACATCTTTATGCTACTTTTTTGTGATCGAATTCGGCCGGCAGAATCGGCGCTTTGTGGTGATGACCCTTCAGGGCGTGAAGGAGTCACCGCAAAACGGCGGTTCTGGGCCTAAGACCCCGGTGTCGAAAATGAAAAAAAGGGGGGGGGGTCTTACATTAGCCTTCCTTCTATATTATACTATGGCCTCTTGCCTATTCTCATGTTTTCTCCACTCCAGGTCAGAATACCACTTGCCTCTATCCATGTCATTGTCCTTAGCAGCCTTCCAAGCAGTCAATATGATATTCCTGGATGTGGGGCTCCATTGTTCAAAATCTGGCCTTAATTCAGCCTGCTCTCTGAATCTTTTCTTAGATAATTGAGTCTCTTGTTCTTTTAATAATGCTTCTTGCTCTTTGAGTACTGCCTCTGGCACAGGCTGTACTACTTTCTCAAAGATAATATTCTGATTACCCTCAGGAGGACTATACATAGACTGTACCTCCTGATGTATCATATCAAAATCTGCAGGAGGATATATCACTTGAGCCACTTCAGCTTGCTCTCCTCCAAAGTATGCAGGATTTATTCTAGACTCTGCCACATTGTCATCATCACATAAGGGTGGATATCCAAGGGTAGCTCTGATGGAGTTTGAAATCCATTTGGCATGATCAGAGCCGGCTTTGACTAGTACCCTCTCCCCCTTTATGACTTCTCTCTCTATGTGATCCCTAAGATCATCTTTCTGGAATCTGATTTGAGCATTCAAATAATTAACTCCATCCTTATAAAAAGGTTTTAACCTTTGTAGCTTGTCAGTAATTGTCTTTTGAGATTCTTCAATGGCAGTTTTAACTGCAGTGAGGTCTCCTGTAATTTCTTATCAAATTCTTCTTTGGCAGTGACACTTACTGCAGACTGTGCAGTAGCCATATTTTTCATTTCAGTTACAATGGCATTATGTGAAGTAGTGAGATTATCATTCATCCTTATCTGGTTTTCCAGGACATAGCCTTGTTTGAGTGCCAGATCATCAATCTGTTTCTTGAGATTCTCTTGATGAGTAGCCAGATAGACTACTGCATTTCCTCCTTTATGGAAGCAGTCAGTCATTTCCTTTTTATTTTGATTCACTTCAAATCTTATAGATTTGATGTCATGTGATAGATCAAATTGCAGGGATTTATGCCCTTCATCCATATACTTTTCTAAAGCTTTTCTTTGCTCATCTAGCTTAATCTGCAAAGCCACCATCAGTGAACTATAATCAGTAGATGGAGCAGGCTGTGGAGCAAGTGTCTGCAGTGCTTTCTTGTAGTTTTGGATTCTTCTCTTGAAGACTTGGAACTTCCTTTTCTTGGCTCTAGCAGCCTCTTCATCCTCTAAAGCAGAAGTGCTAGCAATATCTACTCTATCCTTAGGACTAAGAGGTAGTTCCTTCTCAGTCCTTTGTATTTGCTCAGCATCCTTTGGCTCCACAGTCTCTTGTCTAGCAGTTTCCTCTACATTCTCCCCCTCAAGAGTGACTTTCTCCCCCTCAACAACTGTTTTTCCCCCTCTAAGTCAGTATGTATTAGATCAGGGAATAGCTCCTCTAGAGTAAACTCATGTTGAGGTTGGATTGGTGAATCTCTGTGCTCAGGAGCATCTAAGACCTCTCTATCAGCAACTGATGTGTCCTCCATGACCACATCCTGGGGTTGACTATGTATTTGTGTTTGCTGATTAACATCAGGTAATGAATCAGTCAAAACTTCATCCTCAATAGTGAAATCTAATTGATTAATTTCAGTGATTACCTCTAGAATGGTTTGGGTAGCCCTTTCACTCTCCAGTTGAGTTGGCTCTTCCACATGTAAAGGCTCCCCCTGGAGTGGATCCAGGTGAATTGGGCTAGCTGATGGTAGCTCCCCCTGCCTTTGTGCATCTTCTTGTCTTGCTGATGACTGTCCAGCATTTCCAGTCTCTTCATCATCAGGACTAAAGACCACTTGCTCTTCAGAGCTGCTGGAGGATTCAGAAGCCACAATGGCTTTCTTCTTCTTCTTTTTCTGTGGTGTGTCCTTTTCTGGAGTTGGCAATTCATTTGTCAACACTCTATCCCACCTAGAGATAATCCTTACATCCATTCTCCTCATGTGGTTTATCTTTGAACCAGCAGCTTGAGTCATCACCTCAGGAATACTTCCAGCTAGGTATAGACTCAGAATTCTACCCAGATTGGGTTTCTTCAGGCTCTCTTTTATCTTATCAAACATGACAGCAGACCAATCAGTATTAAGGTTGAAAATTATCCTTGTCATTAGACTGAACATGTGAGCAGATATTCTATCATGCCCACCAGGCTTGCTCAGTATTACTTTTCCTACTATCTCAGATAGAAACTTTCCTTGTATGTTCATCCCTTTTCTGTTGAAAACTGATCCAATTTTCAGGTTTGAGTCTAATCCACACCATTTCAATGCCTCTCTAGTCTTAAAAGCAAATACATCTTCTTCCTCTTTTGTTCTTGGTAGTTGAAGTACCTTTCTTAGACTTTTTTGTGTGACCTTGACTTTTGTCCCATGGACTCTGAACTTAATCTTGAGTCCAGTATTATCAAGTGAAGCTGCACTCAAGAATTCAAGGACCTCCTTCTTCCAGATCTTGATAGGTTCTAATACAAGATACTCTAGTCCAGTCTCGGCAATTAGGGTTACCACACCTTTGATTTCTGGTTCTGCGTCATCAAAGGCGTGACGCATGAGCTCATATCCTTCGTTAATGTTGTCTTCTAGCTTGGGCGCCATTAGGGTTTGAAGAAATTTTGAATTTAGAGAAGAGAGATGTCGACACACAAGTTTGGTCACGAGACTAAGGTGAGCGTGTCGATAAACAATGGGGAAAACCTATTTATACCTTTCTAAAATTGAAGGTGAAAAAGCGCGTCAAAATACTTGAATTGTGTCGACACTGTTGAAAAGTGTCGACACTTACTTAAAATGTCTCGACAACTATGTGTCGACACAAATATAGTCGACAGAATATATGTGTCGACACTTATATATCTCAGCTCGACACTTAGTCGAGACTCTACTAGACTAATTCTGTGTAAATCTTAAGTGTCGACACCACCCTGGATGTGTCGACACCTATACTGCATGTGTCGACACTAATTCTCTGAAGTGTCGACACTGACTTTCTAGATGTGTCGACACCATCTCTCTGAAATGTCGACACCACTTCTATGTGTCGACACAGACAACTCTGTGTGTCGACACCATTTAACTTAGCCAATTTTTGTAAACTATTCTAAGTTTATCATACCTAATTCAATTTTAAACTTATTGAATTTGATTTCATCTAAGGGCTTAGTATACATATCAGCTAACTGATTATCTGTATTTATATACTCTAAGGAAATGTCTCCTTTTTCTACATGTTCTCTTAGAAAATGGTATTTTATTTCTATGTGCTTAGTCCTACTATGGGAGACAGGATTATTTGTAATAGAAATGACACTAGTAGAATCACAAAATAAAGGTGTTCTACTTACTTGAATACCATAATCTTCTAGCTGATGTTGTATCCATAGTAGTTGTGCACAGCAGCTTCCTGCAGCAACATACTCTGACTCAGCTGTGGAGATAGCCACACTGGTCTGCTTCTTGCTACTCTAAGACACCAGCCTTCCACCTAGAAATTGACAAGTTCCTGTAGTACTCTTTCTATCTTCTTTGCAGCCTGCAAAATCTGCATCTGAATAACCTGTCAGTTCAAAATCTCCATTCCTAGGGTACCAAAGGCCTAGATAAGGTGTGCCCTTAAGATATCTCAAAATTCTTTTGACTGTTGTCAAATGAGATTCTTTAGGGCAAGCTTGGTACCTAGCATATACACATGTAGCATACATGATATCTGGTCTACTAGCAGTCAAATATAGTAGGGAGCCAACTATCCCTCTATACAATGTTTCATCTACATGTTTCCCTGCATCATCTTTGCTTAAAGACATTGTTGACCCCATAGGAGTTTTCATGGTAGTGGATGTTTCCATACCATACTTCCTTATCAACTCTAGGGTGAACTTAGACTGGCAAATGGATAATCCATCTTCAGTCTGTCTAACTTGGAGACCCAAGAAGAACTTAAGTTCCCCCATACTGCTCATTTCAAATTGTCCTTGCATGAGTTTTGCAAACTTTCTGCAAAGACTACTTTCTATAGACCCAAATATTATGCCATCTACATATATTTGGACTAAGATAATCTTGCCTCTGGATTCCCTAAGGAATAGAGTCTTGTCTATTTTCCCCCTTGAGAATTTATTCTCAATGAGAAAACTAGACAGGGTTTCAAACCAAGCCCTAGGGGCATGTTTTAACCCATACAAAGCCTTCCTAAGTCTATATACATAATCAGGTTTAAGAGAGTCAACAAAACCTGATGGCTGCTCAACATAGACTTCTTCCTTCAGATTTCCATTTAGAAAAGCTGACTTAACATCCATTTGATATACCTTGAACCCTTGAAATGTTGTATAGGTAAGGAACATCCTTATTGCTTCCAGTCTTGCTACTGGAGCAAAGGTTTGATCAAAATCAATACCTTCTTCCTACCTATATCCTTTTGCAACCAGTCTATCTTTATTCTTTATAATAATTCTATTCTCATCCAACTTGTTCCTAAAGATCCACTTAGTTCCAATAATGTTGTGGTCCTTTGGTTTAGGAACTAGCTCCCAGACCTTGCATCTTTTGAACTGGTTCAACTCCTCTTGCATGCCCTCAATTCAATGAGGGTCTACGATTGCTTCTTCAAATTTCTTTGGCTTTACTTGGCATAGAAAGCTGGAGTAGAGAACTGAACTTAGATTCCTGCTCCTTGTTTGTACCCCTTGTCTGAGATCTCCAATAATTTGATTCGCTGGATGATCTTTTAAATGCATATTTGCTAGAGGCAGCTTGTCTTCAGGTTGTATACCTTCAGTCTCTTCAACTTGCTGCACCCCTTGATCTTCTTCAGCATCAGGTGTATCTTGTACTCCCCTTGGACAGCAGCCACTATCTACTACTTGCTGACTTGCTGTAGAACCTTCTGCAATAGTAAGCTTGTCCATCTTCTCAGTTACACATGTGGAGCTGCAAACACTTATAGGCAATTCATTGTTAATGAGCCTTGCTTCATCAAAAACTACATGTACTGACACTTCTACAACTTGAGTAATCAAGTTGTAGACCCTATAAGCCTTACTGTTGTTGTTGTACCCAACAAAGATCCCCTCTTGCGATTTGGCAGCAAACTTGGTTAGATAAGACTTATCATTATTAAGGATATAGTACTTGCAATCAAAGATCCTGAAATATGATAGATTTGATTTTCTGCCCTTCACAATCTCATAGGGGGTCTTCTTGTGGCTCTTGGTGATAGTAGCCCTATTGATTACATGACATGCAGTATTAACTGCCTCAGCCCAGAAATATTCTGGGAGAGAAGTGTCACTCATAGGGTTCTACCAGCCTCTATCAAGGTTCTATTTTTCCTTTCAGCAATACCATTTTGCTGAGGTGTTCTTGGTGAGTAAAATTACTGAAAAAGTCCAAACTCTTCACACAGTTTTGTCATACTTTCAGACTGAAATTCAGTACCATGGTCACTTCTGATTTTGACCACTATACTGTTCAATTCATTCTGAATTTGTTTAACAAAACTATACAAGATACTTGGTGTTTCAGATTTTTGCCTTAGTAAGAACACCCAGGAATACCTTGAGTAGTCATCAACTACCACAAATGTGTAGACCTTCCTACCTAGGCTGTGAACTGGCATAGGACCAAAAAGATCCATATGCAAGAGGTATAGACACCTCACAGCATCTTTGTTCTCAAGGCTATGAAAGGTGGATTTGGTCTGCTTTCCCTTTTGACAAGTTGAGCATATCCCAACCTTTATACACTTAACCTGAGGACCATTCCTCACTAACTCTTTGCTAAAGTGTTGGCCAATTGTCTTATAGTTAAGATGAGCCAGCCTCTTGTGCCATTTAACACAATGTGAGACTTTCTCATCAGCTACAAGACAAATAGGAGAAACAATGTTCTCACACATAATGTCTAGACAATAGACATTTCTCTTCCTATATCCTGTCAGAATGATCTTTTGATCACTTGACCTACTGACATGACAACCATCCTTGACAAATGAGATGTCATATCCTAAATCACTCAGCTGACTTATGCTAATGAGGTTATGTTTCAAACCCTTTACATAAGCCACTTGAGTAATTGTAATTAGGTTGCTAGAAATGTTACCAAAGCCTTTGATGATTCCTTTTTCTGAACCATCAAAGGTAACTTTAGGACCATCCTTGATTGGTGTATAGCCCTTCAGCAATCCCCTAGTTCCAGTCATGTGCCTGGAGCATCTACTGTCCAAGTACCATATAGGGGCATGGCCACTTGGACTCACCTGCAAAACAGATTACTTAACCTTAGAACCCAAATAACTCTTGGGTCCTTGGTGCAAGTTAGTCTGATTTTTAACAAAACTACCTGTAGCTTTTCTAGCAGGCAGTCTGCTACTCTCCTTGACACTTGAATTGTGGCAGCAATCTATGGCAAAGTGGCCTACCTTGCCACAACACCAGCACTCAAATTTGTTGTACCTTTGTTTAGGTACAACCATGGCTGTTTTATCTACAGCAGGCTTCTTGTTGAGTACTGGGGCTTTGCCCTTAGATTTGGACCTAACTGTCCTGGCAGGTTTTATAAACCCCAATCCAGTCTTACCCTTTTGAGGGATAAACTCATCTATCAAAGGTAAAACTGATTTTGGTTTAGAAAAACTTGCAATAATCTCTCTCTCCTTCTGAAGTCTAACCTCCAGATTCCTAATTTGATCATTCTTAAATGTAATAGTTCCCATCTGAATAACTGTAATGTTCTTCAGCCTGGCTATTTCATTTAGTTTTTGATCTAACACTTTATCTGAATCAGCAGCTGCCAACTTAAGATTAGCAATTTTCTTAGTCAGTATTTTGACCAAATTTTTGCTCTTCTTAAGTGCCTGCAATACATATCTATATTCATCCATCAACTGATGAATATCTCCCTCAGATTCAAACCCACCCACATCACTTGATGCAGATGTATCTGATTCTGAATCAGTACTATAATCTGAAAGACATTGTACCTTACTTGGTCCAGGCTGATCCTGGATCTTGTCTCCTTTTGTGAAGGCCATCAGTCCATTGCACTGATTGTCCTCATGCTCATAAATTGATTTCATTAGCTGCAAGAACTCATCTTCTTCCTCTTCAGCAAACAGTCCAATATAGGCTTCAGCTTCTGAATCTGTTTCTGAAGATGACTGATCAGTCAAACTCTTATCCTTCTTGGCAACAAAGTACCTTTCCTTTTTGCCCTTGAACTGAGTCTTCTTCTTGTCAGTTGACTCTTTCCTCTTTTCTGGACAGTCAGATACTATATGTCCTTGTCTATTACAACAATAGCAAACTATCTTTGAGCATGTATTTTTACTTGGCTTGGACTTTCTTTTGTCATTCCTTGATGACTTCCTGTTCTGATAATAGTCATCTTTTGTCTGTGAAGTGGATGGCTTAGACCTCCACTGCTTCTTCTTCAGAAACTTTTGAAACTGCCTTGTAAAGGCAGCAAAATCCTCATCACTTTCACTGCTGTCTGAGTTCTGGTTCTCTGAATTTTCTGAAGCAGTATCAACAACTATTTGTGGTGGAGATGGAGACTTGCTTCTATACTTCCTAGTGGCTTCATTTTTGAAGGCCACAACTCTTTCCTTATGCTCCACTCTGATAGTCTTCTCTTCCTCCTTTCTAACCATTAACTGTATTTTATAATATAGCAGTTTTCCAAACAAGGTTGGAGGAGGTATATCAGCTAATTTGGCCATTTACCTAATGGCACAAATCTTGGTATCTCAGTCCTTAGTCAGGGATCTTAAAAACTTGTCATTCAGCTCATAGTTGCTGAATTCTCTTCCATAGGATATCAACTCATTAACAATCCTATAGAATTTCTTGTAGCATTCAGTAATGCTATCAGACTTTTCTTATCTGAAACTTTCATACTCCTGATTTAACAAAGACTTCCTGTCTTGTCTTACCTCTTCAGATCCCTCCATGTAAACTATTAGAGTGTCCCACATTTCTTTTGAGGTTTTACAATGTATTAGGTTCTGAAATGTGGCATCATCAATTGCACTTATAATAATATTCTGGGCCCTTTTGTCCATAGTGGCCAGAATAATCTCATCTTTAGTCATTTCTGAATAGTCTTTGGTAGTTCTCTGATTTGCATCCAGAACAGATACTTTCATTGGCACATATGACCCTTCTTTGACTGTGATGTATATTCTTGGGTCAGATGCTTCCATAAAGAGTCTAACCCTCTCTTTCCATATGCCAAAAATCTCTTTTCTGCAGATTGGCAATTTCATGGATCCTAGCTCTTTGTGATTCTCAGTGGAACCCATTTTCTTGATTCTTGATTCTGATTCTGCCTACAGGATCTTTACTCAGACTGTTATGTCCTTTTTGAGTAACCTGGCTCTGATACCACTTGAAAGAACTAGTGCATAAACACCTAGAGGGGGGTGAATAGGTGCACTTAATCTTTTTTACTTTAAAGGCAGAAACACTGAATTATTAGACCTGTTTATGCAATTCTCTATAGCAATTCAGCACAGATAACACAACAATCATAGAATTAATCACACACAGAGTACACACAGATTTTTATAGTGGTTCCCCAAGGTCTGGGTACATCCACTTTCCCCCTTCGCCTATCTAGTAGTGTACTAGATTCGGCCTAACTTCTCCACTTCTCCTCAGATCCTCAGATCTTATAACTCAGAACCCCAAACAGGTTCCTACAACTCAGAGTGATCCCACTCCTACAACTCAGGCACAAATCCCTATCACTCAGTCTTCAACAAGACCTACACTCAGGCACAACAGCCCTACCTCAGCCTTCAACAAGGCCTACACTCAGAGAAATGATTCTCCTACACTCAGGCTCACAGGCCCTACCTCAGCCTTTATAGATTTAGGCTTACAACTAAGATCTATATAAGATCCTACAGAAATTAGAAAATACAAAGTATATAACCATAACTCTGATAGAGAGAGATGAGTTGACTGGCTTCTTGATGAGTTCTTGGAAGAACTTGGCAGAGTCAACCTCCCTTGGCTTTCTTCAAAGCTTCTTAAATTAGAACACAGTAGGGTTGAATCTCCTGAAGATGATCTTTAATCAACTTCTATCTTGAGATTCAGATCTCAATCTGAATCTAACTTAGCAGCCCGGTTCAGCAACTGCACTTCTTAGAAGGAGCTCTCTCTCTCCAACTTCTTAGATCTTCTGTTGAAGATGTTCTCTAGTTTTAATCTTCTGATTGATTACTTCACTTGTTGTTGTGTGTATCTCTGTTCTTTGTTGTTGAAGGAATAAGCCTTTATATAAGCTTTTTCCATGGTGACCGGCTGATCCGGTTTCTAACAACCTTCTGACAGCTCTGACAGTAGCAGTAGACCGGTTGAAATGGCAGCTGTCAAGTCATCCAGTCACTTCTTGAAATCTCTATCATTATCTGAAAGTGTCGAGATAGATAGTCTTTATGTGTCGACGCAAATAGACTAAGTGTCGACACAAGTAGACTAAATGTCGACACTAGCCTTCATGGTGTCGACACAACTCCTTGTGTTGATGTAACATCTTCTCGACACTATTTCTTCAGAATGTGTCGACACTGATCATGTGTATCGACACAAGCCTTCAGTTGAATGTGTCGACACTGGTTGAGTGTGTCGACACAAATACTTCTTCAATACTTAGTTGATTTCTGCTGTGTGTCGACACAACTCCTTTGTGTCGACACATCTTCTTGTGTTGAGACTTTGCTAAGTGTCGACACATTTCCTTTGTGTCGACACATTCCTTCATGTGTTGAAACTTTACTGAGTGTTGACACATCTCCTTTGTGTCGACACTTGTACTTTAACTTTGTTGAAGTTTGCTGACTGTCAACAAAGTTTCTCTGGGTGTCGACACTGCTTCTAAGTGTCGACACTGATTATGTAGACAATTCTTCACTGTGTGTCGACACTGCCTGTATGTGTCGACACTTTTCTTCTGGTGTCGACTCTGCCTTCCTGGTGTCGACACAATTACTCCAAGTGTCGACACAGCTTCTCTAGGTGTCGACACAATCCTTCTTAAGTGTCGACACTTTTCTTCTGGGTGTCGACACATGGACTTAGAAACTTTTATGCTTTCCCTGCAATTACTTAACCTGCACAAATAAACTCAAAGTACATCAAATACATCTTGATGTATATCATTGAGTAGGGTGAGGCTTTTTCAAATCAGGTACATATATTCCAATGTACCCAACACTGACAGTTGCAGTAGGCTGGTTGGTAATGGCAGCTGTCAAGTCATCCAGTCACTTCTTGAAACTCTGTCTCTGTCAGCAAAGTGTCGAGACTGAACTTCATCATGTGTCGACACAAGTAGACTAAGTATCGACACAAGCCTTGGTGGTGTCGACACAGCTTTCTTGGTGTTGACACTACTTCTCGACACAGCTTCTATAAATTGTGTCGACACTAGTTCTATGGTGTCGACACAGTCACTTCTTTTCTTCATACAAATTTACTTTGTTGAAATTATGCCATCTGTCGACACAAGTCCTGTGTGTCGACACAGTTGATGTCTACAAGGTCTTCTGTGTGTCGACACTGCCTCTGTGTGTCGACACAATTGATGTCGACTAAGATTTTGTGTGTGGACATTGCCTCTGTGTGTCGACACAGTTGATGTCGACTAAACTTTCTCTGTGTGTCGACACTGCCTCTGTATGTCGACACAGTTTCTTCTGGTGTCGACATAGCCTTTCCAAGTGTCGACACAATTAACTCCAAATATTGACACAACCTTTCTCCAGTGTCGACACAAGCCTTCATAAGTGTCGACATAGCTTCTTCTGATGTCGACACATGGACTTAGAAACTTTTTCCTACATTCTTGCATTTTCTTAACCTGCACATATAAACTCAAAACAACATCAAATACACCTTGATGCATATCATTGAGTAAGGTGATGCTTATTCAAATCTGGTACACATTTTCCAATATACCCAACAATCTCCCCCTATTTGGAGAAGTCATAACCCTTAGTCAATGATATACACCATTCATAACAAACACATATTATGATGTATAAAAATATTATATGACAGGGTAGCTTGTAAACAAAACATATATAAAAAGTCATCACAGAATAATAATGCAACCAGAATGAGCATTAATCATGTTTTGCTTCAACTTCAAAAGTTTCTTTAATAATAGGTTACATAGATTTTAAACACTAAAGTTTACAATGTTATAAAATCTAGTGAATCTGATCTAAGGCTGCTCTGGCTCCTTGATGACTATTCTTTTGCCTGATTGGATCTTGTCTTATACTGGAGCATTTGTATCTTTAGCTGGCTTCTTGCCTTCAGATCCTTCTTCTTTTGTTCTTCAGCTCTTATTTTTTGTCGTTCAAAATAATGAAAAGGCTTGGGGAAATACTTGGTAATCTCCTGAGCATTAGGAGGTAGCTTCCAGCTTTTGCCTTTCTTCTATACTGTAGAATGGCTTCCTGTCTAGCTTCATGCTTTTGCCATTCTTGGTCTGTGTACCATTTTCCCCTGTCATGGGTCTGGTGCTTTACAACTTTCCAGGCATTTAGGATAATATTCCTAGAAGTAGGACTCCACTGCTCAAAATCAGGCTTTAACTCAGCCGGTTCTCTGAATCTCTTCTTTGACAGTTGAGCTTCTTGCTCTTTATTCATAGCTGCTTCTGACATTTCAACTTTCTCAATGATAACATTTTTATTACCCTCTAGAGGGCTATACATTGACTGTACTTCTTGATGAATCATTTCAAAATCTGCTGGAGGGTAAATGACCTTAGCAACTTCAGCTTGATCACCTCCAAAATAAGCAGGGTGTATACCTAACTCAGCTACATTGTCATCATCACAGAGGGGTGGATATCCAAGTGTGGCTCTGATGCTATTAGATATCCATTTAGCATGATCTGAGCCAGCTTTGACTAACACTCTCTCCCCCTTTATGACTTCTCTGGCAATATGATCCCTGAGGTCATCTTTCTGAAATCTGATTTGTTCATTAAGATAATTAACACCATCTTTATAGAATGACTTTAACTTCAGTAGCTGTGCAGAAATGGTCTTTTGAGATTGCTCAATAGCTGTTTTTACAGCAGCTAGGCCTTCCTGGAATTGCTTGTCAAAATCTGCCTTGGCTTTAGTCCTTGCTTCAGTCTGGGCAGTATCAATATTCTTCATCTCTGTAACAATCACATTATATGATTCAGTCAGATTATCATTCATTCTAAGTTGATTCTCTAGGACATAGCCTTGCTTAAGAGTTATATCATCAACTTGTGTCTTGATTTTTCTTGATGTGTGGCTAGGAAAACCACAGCATTGCCACCTTTGTGAAAACAATCAGTCATTTCCTTCTTATGCTGATTTACTTCAAATCTTATAGATTTAATATCTGTAGCCAAGGAGCGTTGCAGATCTTTATGGGTCTCACCCATATATTTCTCCATGGCAATCCTTTATTCATCTAACTTTACCTGTAATGAGACTAATAAGGAGCTATAATCAGTTACTGGGGCAGGTTGAGGAGCAGTTTGTACTGCCCTCTTATAGCTTTGGCTTCTCCTTTTGAAAACCATCAGCTTCCTCTTTTTGGCTTGAATTTCTGCTTCATCTTCTGAAGCTGAGGTACTGGCTATATCAACTCTTTCCTTTGGACTAGGAGGCAATTCCTGTGCAGTCCTAGGTAGCTCCCCCTGAGTCTCTTGCTCCTCCCCCATAGTACTTACTTGCTCCTCCTCAATGTTGATTTGCTCCCCCTCAAAGTCTGCTTTCTCCCCCTCAAATTCAGGTTGCTCCCCCTCAGTTCTTGCTTGTACTATATCTGGAAACAACTCCTTAAGGGTAAACTCTTGTTGAGTAGGGACTTGAGGCACCACCAACTCAGGAGCATTAATAGCAGCAGATGTATCCTCCATGATAACATCTTGTGCTTGACTGTTTAGTTGTGTGTTCTGGTCAGCATCATCCAAAGACACGGTTAGTGTTTCATCTTTATTAATGAAAATTGATTGATTAATTTCTTGAATTACCTCAAGTATAGTCTGTGAAGCCATTTCACTTTCCAAGTGGGTTGGCTCTTCCTCAATTTGAGGCTCCCCCTGCACTTGAGCAGTATCTCCAATATCTTGTGCAGGAGATTTTTCAGGAATCTCTTACCTCTCTTCATCTGGCATGTCCTTTGTTAGGACTCTATCCCATCTGGAGATTATCCTGATATCCATTTTCCTCATATGGTTGATCTTTGAACCAGCAGTTTGTGACATTACTTCTGGAATTATTCCAGCTAAGTAGAGACTCATAATCCTTCCCAGATTTGGTTTCTTAATACTTTCCTTAATCTTTTCAAATATTACTACTAACCAATCTGTGTTTAGTCTGTAGATGATCCTGGTCATCAGACTGAACATATAGGCTGAAATCCTATCATGCCCCCTGGCTTGCAGAGAATGACTTTGCCAACCACTTCTGAAAGAAATTTGCCTTGTAGATTCATTCCTGATCTGTTCATTATTGATCCAATCTTTAAGATGAGATCCAATCCACACCATTGAAGTGCTTCCCTAGTCTTGGATGAAGGTACTTCTTCTTCTTCTTGAGTTCTTGGAAGTTGAAGAGTTTTCCTCAAGCTCTTCAAGGTAAGTTTAACCTTAGTTCCCTGAACTGTAGACTTGATATTAAGTCCAGTAGAATCTATAGTAGCTGCGCCATAGAATTCTAGTATTTCCTTCTTCCATATCTTTGTTGGTTCAGATACCAGAAATTCCAACCCATTTTCAGCAATTAGTGTTACTATTGCTTTAATTTCAGTTTCCGCATTATCAAAGGCGTTGCGTACCAGCTCATAACCTTCGTTGACACTATCTTCTAGCTTTGATGACATTAGGGTTGAGTGAAAGCTTGGATTGAGAAGAGAGAAATTGTCGACACAAGGTTTTGGTCTCAAAAATATGGAGAGTGTGTCGACAGAATATGTTGTTGACCTATTTATACCTTTCTAAGTAATGAAGGTCAAAAGTCGCGTCAACATTCTCTAAATGTGTCGACACTGTTGAAAAGTGTCGACACAGACTTCTATTGACTCGACATCAATTCTATTTGACTTTGTCGAGTTCGACGATCTGAGGTCGACGAATCTGTGTGTTTACTCTAAATGTCGACACCACTTCTAGATGTGTCGACACCACTTCTCTGAAGTGTCGACACCGATTCTCTAGATGTGTCGACACCACTTTCCTGGAATATCGACACCAACTACTATGTGTCGACACAGACAACTTCTTGTGTCGACACAATTTTACTTAGCCAAATTTTGTAAACTAATTTATGTTCAACATACCTATTTCAATTTTGAAATTGTTGAATTTAGTTTCATCTAAAGGCTTAGTAAACATGTCAGCTAGTTGTAAATCAGTACTAACAAATTCTAAAGAGATATCTTCTTTCTCTACATGATCTCTAAGAAAATGGTATTTTATTTCTATATGCTTTGTTCTACTATGAGAAACAGGATTATGAGCAATAGAAATAGCACTAGTAGAATCACATAATAATGGAGTTCTACATACCTGAATACCATAATCTTCTAACTGATGCTGTATCCACAATAGTTGTGCACATCAACTTCCAGCAGCAACATACTCAGACTCAGCTGTGGAAATTGCCACACTAGTCTGCTTCTTACAGCTCCAAGACACCAATCTTCCTCCTAGAAATTGACAGGTTCCTGTTGTGCTTTTCCTATCTACTTTGCAACCTGCAAAGTCTGCATCTGAATAGCCCATTAGTAGAAAATCTCTATTCCTAGGATACCAAAGGCCTAGATTAGGTGTGTCCTTAAGATATCTCAAAATCCTTTTTACAGCAGTAAGATGAGATTTTTTAGGGCAGGATTGGTACCTAGCACAGACACATGTAGCATACATGTTATCTGGTCTACTAGCAGTCAGATATAGGAGGGAACCAACTATTCCTCTATACAAAGTTTAATCTACAGGTTTCCCTGCATTATCTTTGCTAAGAGATACACTTGTCCCCATTGGAGTTCTCATGGTAGTGGATGACTCCATACCATACTTCTTAATTAACTCCAGGGTGAACTTAGACTGAGATATGGACAAGCCATTATCAGTCTGTCTTACTTGGAGACCCAAGAAGAACTTAAGTTCTCCCATACTGCTCATTTCAAATTTCCCTTGAATAAGTTTTGCAAACTTCCTACAAAGGTTACTTTCAGTAGACCCAAATATTATGTCATCAACATATATTTGGACTAGGATTATCTTTCCTTTGAATTCCCTATGGAATAGAGTCTTATCTATTTTCCCCCTTGAGAATTTGTTCTCAATGAGGAAAGTAGACATGGTTTCATACCAAGCCCTTGGAGCTTGTTTTAACCCATACAAAGCTTTCCTAAGTCTATAAACATAAGTAGGATTGAGTGAATCAACAAAACCTGAGGGCTGCTCTACATAGACCTCCTCTTTTAAGTCTCCATTTAAGAATGCAAACTTAACATCCATCTGGAACACTTTGAAGCCTTGATATGCTGCATAGGCTAAAAATATCCTGATAGCTTCCAGCCTTGCCACTGGTGCAAAATTCTGATCAAAGTCTATGCCCTCCTCCTGTCTGTATCCTTTGGCAACTAGTCTTGCCTTGTTCTTCACTATGATCCCACTCTCATCAATCTTGTTCGTATAAATCCACTTTGTCCCAATGACATTGTGGCACTTTGGTTTTGGAACCAAATCCCAGACCTTGCACCTTCTGAATTGATTTAACTCCTCCTGCATGACATCAATCCAGTGTGGGTCCTTAACAGCTTCTTCAAATCTCTTGGGTTTTACTTGAGATAAGAAGCTAGAGCAAAGAACTGTGTTCAAGTTCCTTCTCCTTGTTGTACTCCTTGTCTTGGATCACCAATGATCTGGTGTGCAGGATGATCCTTCAACTGTCTAACTGCTGGAGGTAATCTATTAACAGTTTGATCTTCTCCAAACTCTTCATTATATTGCACCTCATGATCTTCTTCAGCATCCTGAGTGTCTTGTACTCCCCCTGGACAGCAACTACCATTTTCCACATTCTGCTTTGCAGTTGGATCTTCTCTGATAGTAAGCTGGTTCATCTTCTGCTGTATACCTGTGGAGCTACAAGAACTACTTGGAAACTCACTGTTAATAAGTCTAGTTTTATCAAAGATGACATGAACTGACTCTTCTACAACTTGAGTAGCCAAATTGTAGACCCTATAAGCCTTACTATTGTTGTTGTACCCAACAAATATCCCATCTTGGGATTTGGCAGCAAACTTAGTTAGGTGAGATTTATTATTGTTAAGCACATAGCATTTGCAACCAAAGATCCTAAAATAGGATAATTTTGGTTTTCTGCCTTTCACAAGCTCATAGGGTGTTTTTTTGTGGCTTTTGGTGATGGAAGCCCTATTGAGCATATGACATGCAGTGTTTACTGCCTCAGCCCAGAAATACTCTGGGAGAGAAGTGTCACTCAATAGTGTTCTTCCAGCCTCAATCAATGTCCTATTCTTTCTCTCAGCAATGCCAATTTGCTGAGGTATTCTAGGTCAGGAGAATTCCCGAAGAATCCCAAATTCTTCACACAGTCTTGTCATACTTTCATATTGGAATTCAGTTCCATGGTCACTTCTGATTTTGACCACTAAACTATCTAATTCATTCTGAATTTGTTTAACAAAATTATAGAAGACCCTTGGGGTTTTAGATTTCTGTCTCAGAAAGAATACCCATGAGAATCTAGAATAGTCATCTACAACCACAAAAGTGTAGACCTTCCTACCTAGGATCTAAACTGGCATAGGACCAAATAAGTCCATATGCAAGAGGTATAAGCACCTCACTGAATCCTTGGTTTCAAGACTATGAAAGGAGGATCTATTCTGCTTGCCTTTTTGACAAGCTGAGCATATCACATCCTTATAACACTTAACTTGAGGATCATTCCTCACTAACTCTTTACTAAAGAGTTGGCCAATTGTCTTATAGTTAAGATGGGCTAGCCTCTTGTGCCATTTGACACAATGAGAGACTTTCTCATCAGCCACAAGACAGATAGGAGAATTCTTATTCTCACACACAAAATCTAGGCAATACACATTTCTTTTTCTATATCCAGTCAATATGACTTTTTGATCACTTGACCTCTTGATATGACTCTCATTCTTGACAAATGAAATGTCATATCGTAGATCACTCAGCTGGCTTATGCTTATTAGGTTATGTTTCAAACCCTTTATATATGCCACTTGAGTGATTGTAATTGAGTTGTTAGAAATATTACCAAAACCTTTGATGACTCCCTTTTCAGAACCACCAAAGATTACTTTAGGCCCATTCAGTATTGGTGAGTAGTCCTTTAGCAATCCCCTTGTTCCAGTCATATGCTTGGAACATCCACTATCTAAGTACCATATAGGAGCATGGCAACTTGGACTCACCTGCAACAAAGATTACTTAACCTTAGAACCCAAATAACTTTTGGGTCCTTGGTTCAAGTTAGTCTGAAACTTAACAAATCTGTCTGCAGCACTTCTAACAGGTAGACTGCTATTCTCCTTGACATTGGAATTGTGCCAACAGTGTAAGGTATAATGGCCTATCTTGCCATAACACCAACACTCAAATTTATTATACCTCTGTTTAGGTACAACCTTAGCTGAATTGTTTACAGCAGGTCTTTTATTTTGTGCTGGGGCTTTGCCTTTCTTATTGGACTGTGCAGCCCATGCAGTTTTCTTAAAGCCTACTCCTGCCTTACCCTTTTGTGACACAAAGTCATCTATTAAGGGTAATACAGATTTTGGCTTAGAAAAACTAGCCACAATCTCCTTCTCTTTCTGAAGTCTATTTTCCAGACTTTTAATCTGATCATTTTTGAATGTGATTGTTCCCATTTGTATAACAGTTATGTTCTTTAATTTGGCAATCTCATTCATCTTTTGATCCAGTAGCTTCTCTGAATCAGATGCAGGCAACTTGTGAGCTGCAATTTCCTTAGTCTGATTTTTGCCCAGGTTTTTGCTTCTCTTAAGTGCCTGCAATAAATCCTCATATTCATCTATCAGCTGATGAATATCTCCTTCAGATTCAGACCCATCTTCATCTCTTGATGGAGATACATCTGATTCTGACCCAGTAAAGTAATCAGAATCTACAGATACACATTTTACCTTACTGGGGCCAGGATGATCCTGGAACTGGTCTTCTTCAGACACAGCCATCATTCCTTTGCACTGATGGTCTTCCTGCTCATAGATAGAGTTCAGTAATTGCATGAACTCATCCTCTTCTTCTGCAAACAGACCAATATATGCCTCAGCCTCAGATTCAGAGTCTGAAGTTGATTGATCAGTCAAACTTTTCTCTTTCTCAACAACCAAGGATTTCTCCTTCTTGTTCTTGTGCTGAGACTTCTTTCTATTAATAGACTCCTTCCTCTTGTTTGGACAGTCAACCACAACAAGTCCAGCTTTGTTGCAACAATAGCATATAATCTTGGATGTAGTTGACTTGCTAGGCTTTGTCCCATTCCTGTCCTTCCTGGATGATTTTCTCTTCTGATAATAGTCATCCTTGGACTGAGATGTAGATGGCTTTGATTTCCACTGCTTCTTCTTTAAGAACCTCTAGAACTGTCTTGTGAATGCTGCAAAGTCTTCATCTGAATTACTGCTATCTGTACTGTGATTATCAGAATTTTCTGAAATCAGTTATGCATCTTTCTTAGGAGATGATGGAGACATTGTCCTATTCTTCCTTGTGGCTTCTACCTTGAAGGCCACTGAATTTTCTCTGTAGTCACCCTTTGTATTTTTCTCTTCCTCCTTTCTGGCTAACAACTGCATCTCATAAGACAATAATTTTCCAAACATTGTTGGAGGAGAAATCTCACCCACTCTGGCCACTTCCCTTATGACACAGATCTTAGTATCTCAATCCTTAGTCAAAGACCTAAGGAATTTGTCATTCAGCTTATAAGTACTGAATATTCTTCCATAAGACATTAGTTCATTGACAATCCTATAGAACTTCTTATAACATTCAGTTATACTTTCAGACTTAGCTTGTCTGAAACTCTCATATTCTTGATTAAGCATAGACTTTCTATCTTGCCTAACCTCTTCAGAACCCTCCATGTAGACAATCAATATGTCCCACATCTTCTTGGAGGTTTTACAGTGAATTAGACTATGAAATGTTGAATCATCAATGACACTAACTATAATATTCTGGGCTCTTTTATCCATTGTAGCCAAGATGATCTCATCCTTAGTCATCTCTGAAAAATCCTTTGGAATTCTTTGATTCGCATCAAGAACAGAAATCTCCATAGGAACATATGGTCCTTCCTTAACTGTTATGTAAATTCTTGGATCAGATGCCTCCATCAATAATCTGACCCTTTCCTTCCATATTCCAAATATCTCCTTCCTGCAAATAGACAATTTCATTGCACCAAGTTCTTTATGGTTTTCTCCTGAACCCACTTTCTAGATCTTAATTCTGCCTTACAGATCTCACTCAGACTGTTAAGTCTATCTTTGAGCAACCTCCCTCTGATACCACTTGAAAGAATTAGTTCCTAAACACCTAGAAGGGGGGGTGAATAGGTGTAATTCCTTTTTCGTCTAAGGCAGAATATCTATTCAGTTAATTAATTAGCAACAGTTAATTCTACAGCTAACACACCACAGAATTCACAGAATCACACAATCACAGATTGCACATAGTTTTTATAGTGGTTCCCCAAGGTCTGGGTACATCCACTTTCCCCCTTCGCCTATCTAGCAATGTGCTACATTCGGCATAACTTCTTCTCTTCACCTCAGATCCTCAGATCTTACATCAGCTCAGAACCCAAACAAGGCTCCTACAACTCAGAGTGAGTCCACACTCCTACAGCTCAGGCAATCTGCCCTACCTCAGCCTTCAACAATGCCTACACTCAGAGATCACAATCTCCTACAACTCAGGCTCACAGCCCTACCTCAGCCTTCAACAAGGCCTAGCACTCAGAGAAAATAATCTCCTACAACTCAGCCTTTATAAACACAGGCTTACAACTCTGATCTTATAAAGATCATACAGAAAATAGATTTAACAATGTATTTTACCACCACCCTGGTAGAGAGAGAAAGGACGGATGGCTTCTTGATCAGTTCTTGGAAGAATCTGATGGTAGAGAACAACCACTCTTAGCTTTCTTCAAAGCTTCTTGAATCTGAACTCAGTAGGGTTGATCTCCTTTGAAGTTGATCTTCAATCAGTTTCTTTCTTGAAATTCAGATCTCAATCTGAATCCTTCTTGGCAGACTAGTTCAGGATTTGCACTTGAGGAACTTGTTGATGTAAGTCCCTTTCTTCACTTCAATAGATGGAGCTCTCTCTCTCTCTCTCTCCAACTTCTTCTTAGATCTTCTGACGAAAATCTTCTTTTATTTTTATGTATTCTGTATCAGAATAACTTCTATCCTCTATTCATTTGTTTTTTGTTGATGGAGAATGCCTTTATATAGTATTTCTCCATGGTAATCGGCTGATCCGATTTCTAACAAACTTCTGACAGCTCTGACAGTTGCAGTAGACTGGTTGGTAATGCCAGCTGTCAAGTCATCCAGTCACTTCTTGAAACTCTGTCTCTGTCAGCAAAGTGTCGAGACTGAACTTCATCATGTGTCGACACAAGTAGACTAAGTGTCGACACAAGCCTTGGTGGTGTCGACACAACTTTCTTGGTGTTGACACTGCTTCTCGACACAGCTTCTGTAGATTATGTCGACACTAGTTCTGTGGTGTCGACACAGTCACTTCTTTTCTTCATACAAATTTATTTTGTTGAAATTCTGCCATGTGTCGACACAAGTCCTGTGTGTCGACACAGTTGATGTCGACAAGGTCTTTTGTGTGTCGACACTTCCTCTGTGTGTCGACATAATTGATGTCGACTAAGCTTCTCTGTGTCGAAACTGCCTCTGTATGTCGACACAGTTGATGTCGACTAAACTTTCTCTGTTTGTCTACACTGCCTCTATATGTCGACACAATTTCTTCTGGTGTCAACACAGCCTTTCCAAGTGTCGATACAATTAACTCCAAATATCGACACAAATTTTCTCTAGTGTCGACACAAGCCTTCATAAGTGTTGACACAGCTTCTTCTGATGTCGACACATGGACTTAGAAACTTTTTCCTGCATTCTTGCATTTTCTTAACCTACACATATAAACTCAAAACAACATCAAATACACCTTGATGCATATCATTAAGTAAGGTGAGGCTTCTTCAAATCTGGTACACATTTTCCAGTGTACCCAACACATACCAAGCTCTTGGAGCCTACTTCAACCCGTAGAGAGCCTTCCTGAGCTTGCAGACATGGTCTGGATGAACTTCAGAAATAAAACCAAGTGATTAATCCATGAAGATGTCCTTATCAATCTCTCCATAAAGAAAAGCGTTCTTCATATCAAGCTGCCACTTCCTCCAACCCTGGCAAGCAGCCAAAGCAATCACCACCCGAACCGAATTCATCTTTGCAACTGGACTAAATGTCTCCTCATAGTCCTCTCCATACTGTTGTGAGAATTCTCGAGCAACAAGGAGAGCTTTGTATCTATCAATTCTCCCATCATCATTCATCTTCAACTTGTACACCCACTTGCAAGTCACTGGAGTAATGTCATCAACCTTGGGCACAAGGTCCCAGGTTTCATTATTCTTGAGAGCAGAGATCTCTTCCTTCATGGCATCTTCCCACTCCTTGACTCTAGTGGCCTCATTGAAGTTTGCAGGCTCTCACTCATCCAGAGGGCCTGCAAAGAAGCAGGAGACAAAACTCACTGCATTCCCATCACAGTATCGAGTTGGTGGCTTGACAGTCCTCTTTGACCTTCGCAAGGTCTGCTCCTTGCTCACCACCTCCGTTGCTTCTTCAGGCTCAGCTCCACCTTCAGGAAAACTTTGAGCAATGCTCCCACTGCTTCGTGAGCCAGAAGCCTCTGCCCTAGAGCTTGAAGCAACAGGAGCTGCTGGTGATACAACAAGCTCCTCTTCCAGAACTTTAGCAGCCACCTTCTGCTCTTTACCAACCTTGCTCTCTGGTAGCTCAACCGAGACTACTCCATACGACTTCAGTTCATCAAAGACTACATCTCTTGATAAAACAAATTTCTTCGTCGCAGGATCCATACATTTCCATCTCTTCTTCCGCTCATCATATCCAACAAAGACAAGCTTCCTTGCTTTTGCATCAAGATTTGTCCTTGAAGCATCCAGGATATGTACATAGCAAGTTGATCCAAACACCCGAAGGTGTTCAATGCTTGGCTTCTCCTTCAACAACATCTCAAAAGGAGACTTCATGTTGATCGGACTGAGCGACATCCGATTGATGACATAAGAAGCACAAGACATCCCCTCTGCCCAGAAGGACCTAGGAATGTCTTTCGCATAAAGCCAACACTCGTAGGTTTCCGTCAGATGACGGATCTTCCGCCCCGCAACTCCGTTTTGTTATGGAGTTGAGCACAAGTAAGCTCTCTCTGGATCCCGTGCTTCCTACAGAAGTTAGAAAACTTGGAGGAGACAAACTCACCACCGTTGTCTGATCTAAACTTCTTGATCTACAAGCCAAGCCGGGCCTCCACTAGCTCCTTGAACTCCACAAACAACCGAAAAGCTTCTGACTTCTCCTTCAAGAAATAAACTCAAGTGTATCTTGAGTAGTCATCAATCAGAACGAGCATATATCTGCCCCCACCAAGGCTAGCAGTGACGGTTGGTCCCATCAAGTCACCATGGATACACTCCAATGGTCTCTCGCTCCTTGTTTGACACTTATCAAACAGAAGGCGATGAGCCTTACCGTACTGACATCCCGCGCAAACGTGACCATCGCCAAAAGAAGATAGCTTAGGCAAGCCTCTCACAAGGCTCCTGTTTGCCATAGCTTTCAACTTATCCATTCTTACATGCCCCAGCCTCTCATGCCATATAGCAGCGCTATCATTAGCCCTCATCCGATCAATGTAAGAGTTTGTTGCAAGAACAAACAAGTTCTTGACTATCCTCCCAACATGAGCAACATCAGTCTTTACCGCTGATACATTGTGAAGGAACTTCACTTCTGTTGGCCCAAACAGAACGTGATAACTTGCATCTACCGCATTGGTCATAGAGAAGAGGTTCTTCTTCATGCCCGGTACGTGATACACACTCCTTAACGTGAGTGGCCACTTATCACTACCTAAGGACACAACCCCCTATTTCTCCACCTGCATAAAGAGTATTATCAACAGTAATTATAGCTTCGTTACCTGAGTAAGCTTGCAATGAGGAGAACTTTGACTTGTCTCCGGTGAGGTGATGACCACACACGGAGTCCACAATCCACTCTTCGTTGAAGTCGACAACAGACAAAGCACAGACACAAATGCCCATCATGAAAGCTCCACCCTATCTAGCTTCATCAGTGTTAGAGCAACCTTCCTCCTTGCCTGCAACATGCCCAGGTTACAATTTGACCTTGTAGTCATGCTTGAAGTGTCCCCGCTGATGACACCTGTAGCACTTCAAGTTCTTCTTCCAATCCTTCTTAGGAGCAGCGCCCCTCTCTGACTAATTAGAAGTTGAAGGCTCATTTTCAACAGTGGTCTGCTTCTTCCCTTCCCATCTCTTTTTCTTCTTACCTGTGAAGAGAGCTTCACTACCTCCTTCAAAGATTGTCACTCCAGCCATCTGTCTAGCCAAACTTTCCTACGACGCAAGCATGTTCTCAAGCTCCAGCAGAGGTGGCTGAGTTGCCCAGCCTTGAACAGAAGTTACAAAGGTAACATACTCTTTCTGCAAGCCACAGATTATGTGACTTTTCAACTTAGCCTCAGAGATAGGCTCATCAGGATCAAGCGCTGATATCTCAGCACACAGGCTCTTCATCTTTAGAAAGAACTTCGAGATGGTCAGGTCTCCTTGAGTTGTCCTAGCCAACTCATTCTCCAGGAATTGTAGTCTCACCACATTCTTCCTATTGAACAGCTCATCAATGGTTGTCCAGATATCAGCAACTGACTCACATCCAATGATGTAATCAAAAAGCTCCGGTGAAACAGCCCTCTTGAGGATAAACTCAGCCTTTGCATTTGTTTTTCTCCAGACTCTCATCTGCTCTGTAGTCCCAAAAGCAACTGTAACTTCCTGTCTGTCGTCACCACCGACGACCTCCCATAGCTCCTCGCACAGAAGAAAACTCTTCATGCACGACTTCCACTTTTTAAAGTTAATCATCGTCAAGAGTATAATACCCAGACCTCTTGCATATCTTCCTTCCATTGCAGCAACCTTGGTTAAGCTTTCAGAAGCACAGAGCACAACACAGGTTGATCACTGCTCAAGCAACTGAACTTGGCTCTGATACCATGTTGAATTTTCTCAAAGTGGTCAACGAGATAGTCTAACACCAAATTAATATCCTCATAACTATCAAGATCACACCTTGATCATG
Source organism: Platanthera guangdongensis (assembly GCA_039583875.1). Classification (NCBI taxonomy): domain Eukaryota; kingdom Viridiplantae; phylum Streptophyta; class Magnoliopsida; order Asparagales; family Orchidaceae; genus Platanthera; species Platanthera guangdongensis. The sequence continues at coordinate 157,497,430 of CM077162.1, read as the reverse complement.
CGGAAACCAGGAAAGCAAGCTCAACAACCAAAAGCAACCACAGGGGCAAGCAGATCATATATTTATTTCTTCTTTATAGAGCGAGGTATACATGGCGAGACATGATTTTACCAGTACATCGGGACATAGAAAAAATTACAAGTCAAACAATTCGAGCGGACAGAACTGGAGACCGTCGAGACCGCCAAGTTAGCCAAAGTCGCTGAGGCCGCCCGAATTGCTGCTACTGCTAGAAGACGACTAGAACACGGAGTCCGCCGAGACCACGAGGTCGCGCGGACATGTCGTTATTCGATGACTACTACAAGCTGCTGCCGAACTGAAGAATAGACCGCCTAGATCATCGAGTTCGGCGGACATGTTATTAAACTTGGAAAAGCTGAAGCAGAGAAAACTGACAAGCCACAGAAGCGACCTGCTGAGACCACCGATTGAAACCACAAATTTCACTAATGCTGACCGCAGTCAAAGCCAAACTCCTGGCTCCTCAGTGTTAGCCGCGCAACCTGCACAAAATAAATAGTTATCTCTCCTCAACCCGCGTGGACAGGAAAAACAAGACCACAACCCTTAACCAAGACTCAACTTACTCTTCACTTAGTTACTGTAGATGTGCTGGGGGGGTCTATTTATAGGCGAGGTGAGGAATGTGGTCACCACCCTAGTGAATAGAGTCACCACCCCATCCCGCGCGCTAACACAACCCAGTCTGCCAAGTCCGTAAGGACTTGGCCAGACTTCAATCCCTCCTGGCGCCAGGTCAAAGTCAGTCCGCCACCATGCGGACACACTGCCAGTCCGTACAACACAAGCACAACGCCAGCCCTCCACTCAACATAGTACGCGGACACAACCACAACTCATACTACATCAGTCCGCACACTATACGCAGACAAAGCGGCAGTACGTATAGCTCGACAACAATGCCACAGTCCGCTAGGAGTCCATGACCAACAGGCAGTCCGCCCGGTCAATAGCGGACTCTACGGACACTACGAACACCATGGACTTGTCACAGTAGATGAACAAGTCCAGCAGCCCATCAAGCAACTGGCGCAAGCTTGGCAGACACAAAATACCCAGACCGCCAATCAATATCACAGTCCGCCATAAGGATGTGGCTAACATCCATCACATCATGGAGAGCTCGGCAAGAACCAAAGCCCGTCTCCAAAATCAGTCCGCAAAGGCGGACTCCGCGGACTCAAAACCGGTTCCGCTAAAACACCGCAGATACAACTTCCAATCCGCCCGATTACCCCAAGAACTGGTTAACTACAAGGCCGCAGATCAAGCTGAGCACCGCCAAACACAGTTCGCTTAGGCCGCTCCGCTAGATGCCCAAGCCGCTTAAGACTTCCTTAGCCACAGACCATCCAGGCCGCAAACCAGTCCGCCCAGGCTACAAACACAGGCCACACAGGCTGCTCCATAAGAACAGCCAAGCCACCAAGTCCAACCAGGCCAGGTCACCCAGGCCGCAACCATCAGTCCGCCCAGGCCGCGGACTCAGACTGCCCGACCTGCTCCATCACGCACTTTCACTTCACAAATTTCAACAATATTGGCCTATCACCTCTATTCTATCCTAATCGGTATGGCTACCTGTACGCTAGCATATAATTGATAGAATTAATTACTGTGGTGCTGCGTAGAACGATTGTGCGAGTATAGGATTTGGATCGAAGAGAGGTATACGTGCTAGTCTGTGGATTTATTTGTTGTCAAACGTGCAAGCCTGCATCAATTTGGTATCAGAGGGAGGTTCACATCAATTTACTAATTGGCTCCCCTCCCCCTTTTGCTTTGAGCACCGACACGCACTTGCCTGTTTCATTGCACAACATATAAATCAATTTTAAAATTTTGGGTCTGCAAATAGCGACCTAAAATTTTCAGTTTTTCTCTAAATTCAAATAAATAAAATTCTAAAAATTCTCCATCATCTTCTTAGTAAGAAATCTAAATTTTTTTTATTAAGTCATTATTTTTATTAAGTCGTTATAAAATTTAATTATTGGTTTGCAAATAGCGGTCTATATTTTTTTATTTCAACAAAAAAATCAATACGTTTTTTAAATAATCGTCATATTATTTACAACAATAAAATAAAAAATATATATCTATTACCTTAAGTAATTAGCGGGAACAATTACATCTTTGAAAATTAAAAGGGCCAGGTTATTCATTCATTGCTTGTGCACTAGTTCCGAGTGAGTTTTCTCTCCGGTTCTCACTGAACATGGCATTTGATGTTAATGTTTCCCTTTTAGACTATTGGTATGATAAAGACATGTCTAAACACACCCCAGCCTTGCTTTTCAACCGTCCCCACATGTATTCTCACACTGAGAATGAGATACCAACATATGATGGTTATGGGAATTCATAAAAATTTAGGGACTGGCTTAAGTGGGTAGATATTTACTTTAATTGTCATGAATGGTATGACCACCAAAAGGGGAACATCATCCGTGTACGATTAAGAGGTCAAACCCGCGTATTCTGGTACAACGAAGAGCTTTGTGTTGGTAGCAAAACACATTCTTGGACGCAAATGAGTAGGTTGCTCTCGGATCGATTTGGTTCCGCCTACCTTTGCCCTGCTAACACCAAGCCTATGAGTGAGTATAGTTTTGGCACTAGATCCATACCTGCCTTTAGGAATGATTATATACCAAACGCCCAGACCAAACGATAGATAACTGATGATTTGACTAACCTTAAACAAGGGAACACGTCGGTCTCGGATTATATGAGTCTTTTCAAGGATATGATGGTTAGAAGTGGTGTGAAAGAGTTGCCAAAGATGACCCTCTCTAGGTTTCATAAGGGGTTAAACCCCTACATATAAGGTAAATTACTATGTTATTGTCACACCGATCTAGACACCACTTTTCATACGGTATTTGAAATTGAGAAGCACCACCTTCCTAGGAATAAAGCTCACTCGTGTCAGATCGGAAAGGCCGTATTAGGACCACCCCCCCCCCCCCCCCGGTTAGGGAAATCTCTCCTAATAAATATTGTGCTGTGGACTCGATAGATGTTACCACTAGGGTTATGCCTCTGCTAGCCTCAACATCTAAGCCCCTAGAGATAGTGACTGATACCCCTGAGGATGCTGATGTTGATATACTATCTCTGGATTTTGAGGATGACCCTGTAGGTGAGAGTTTCCTGACATGTTCATTAGTGCCTGACAATTCTGATGCGTCTGAGTCTGAGGGAATCCCTAGTGATCTAGAAGATGATGTTTGGGATGATAATGAAAGTCCAAGCTGTGAGAGTATCTCTTTGCCTGTTATGATCCCTACTAGCGTTGTGTCTGTGCATCCTAGTATTGAGTGCCCTCTCCTGGATATGATCCCCATCACGTTAGAGCCTACGATTATACCCACTGAGACTTTATCTGACTTCCTGAGGAGCCTGTAAGTGAGGATTTTTCCATTATCATTGACGACCCTGACTTAGTGGATGTTCCAACTAATTGGGAAGACTCACCTTATGTTAGAAGGTTATGTTTGGATGATTTTAGAGCTGTGAACCCGAATGATAGTTATTTTTTGATATCACCATTGTCTGAAGTTCCATCTGAATTAAATTTTTCGTCGGGTTCGATTTTGCCCATTTCTGAGACCTTTACTAATTATGAATTAAACGACTTGTCTAGTGTGTTGGAAGAAATTGCAAGCGAGGAAGTGGTATTTTTGAATAATTCATTGGTTTTACCCCCGGATGAGATTTCATTGAAGTTATCACCGATCGGTGAAAGTTATTCTGATTTTCATTTTATCCCGGGTTTGATTTTACCGACCCTTCCTCCTATCTATAAGCCCACATTAGTTGACGATTTAGTACTTGACATCGGTAGTCCTAGACTGAGTTGTTGTGACATGCCCACTCTTTTAGTTCCTACCTTGACATTGTCTCAAAACTTAGATATTAGTATGTTGAGCGCGCTAGTTTTTGATCTGTTCACCGCACCGCGTAGATATGACTACACAACACATTTGGCTATTCATTTCTCTGCGTGTCTAGCTAGGGTTCTATCCTCGTCTGTGTCTGATTCCTTGGTGATTGTGCCTCTAGATGTGGTGCCTCCTTTACATACTTCTATACCACACACGATCGCACGTATTTACCCACCGCCATTTGATGACCCTTTTTCCCACACGTTAGTGACCAAGGTTAGGCCCCATGAGTTGTATCGCTCGCACCACTTGTCACATCCGGGAGCGTCCAACTCTGTTATTTATGATGAGCAGTTCTCCTTGGCATATCTTCATGCCAAGCGTGAAAATGACGAATATCAAATTAGAACTGCGACTTTGGAGCCTTTGAAAGTCATCTTTGATGTTAAGGCTCTCGTGCCCCCTGACTTAACCCCTATAGCCTTTGTATTCGGGTTTAGACACGTAACACATGGGTTCAAACCTCATGGTAGCAAGATATTTAGGCGCACTTTTAAGAAATTACTCAATCAAGTCGCGTCTTATTATTATTTATATGCTTGTTGCTCGCCGAATGAGATCGTGCATGGATTTAAAGGACAAGTGCTTTTTGACTTGATTTCTTTACCACTGTCTTATAAGACAAGTAACTCGCACTAGTTTATGCCTCTCATGCTCAAAAATTATATAAGCACATTAGTGAAGTGCTAACCATACTAATTACATTTTATCAACTTCATGCTAGCTTAAATAAAAGTGTGTCTCACTATATTGTTGGCGATTTAATTTCGGTGCGCCTCGTCCCTGAACGGTTGCCTCCGGACACTATAGAAAGTTGGCGAGTTGGCGAGCTGGACCTTTTTCGGATATTAAAGAAATAAGGAGAATACGCATATCATTTGAAGTTTTCCACTGATTGGGGTGTACCCCCTATTTTAATGTTTCTAATTTAGCGTCTTATGTTTCTCCACCACTTGAATTATCTGCCTGTCTGTTTGGGTCCACTTTGTTTTCTTATGGTTTTGGTAGTGAGCTTGTGCCTGGATCACTCTTTTCATCGGTCGTCACTGGAGGTACGTTGGTTGTTGATGTAGAAACTTATTTTCCTTTATTGCCTAATGCTTTTCCAAGGTTCTCCAGGACCACATTTTTGCATGACAGGATACTCAAAGATGAAGTGCTCTCCTCGCCAAGTGGTTTTGCTTGCTGCTATATGGTTATTTTGGATGATGCTCTCATGTACCGGTACTTTCAGACCAACTCATCGGTGATGAGTAGTTTTGAGCGGGGGAGGATTGATGGAGACGTTGCTGACACGACCGCCATTGATCCCTATCCGAGAGAGTTCGTCGATTGGGACAATCACTGCCGCAAGCTCGAGGATGGGATCGACGTCCGCCGCAATTATATAATTTTAATAATTTTATTATTTTAGCAATTTTATTTTAAGTATTTATTTCATATTTTAATTTTCATTTCATGTGTAATGATGAGTGCTTATAACCATCATGTGTTGTTTTAGTTATTTCATTTCATGTGCTATGATGGGTGCATATAACCATCATATTTTCAATTTTGAATTCTAAATTTTGAATGAAGGGTTGATTGAGTGGTGTAAGCTTATATATAGGCCATGATATTTGTCATATTGTTTTAGAGAAGAAGAATAAGAAAATACGGGTTGTGACAGTTGCTATCAGAGGGAGGTTTTGCAAAAGGATTGGTTGGTTGGGTAGGTGAGTCGAACGACCTTCCCTTAATCAAAACTTTAGTCATGTCATTTCATTGCATATACACACGTATGTGTCATCAGTATGTCTTGGAGAAAGCATGAACACAACACTCATAAGCATGATAAGAAGTATACGAGGCATATTATGTAGTATGAGATACATAATATGTGTTTGTATATGGATCCACCATAGGTGGCAACATGTGACGGTTATGTAGTATGGGCTGCATAACCATCATCACATTGATGCCCATTAGCATGTTTTACTTTTTCATTACATGTTATATTATGTAGTATGAGATGCATAATATTGCATGTGTACGCCGCTCATTACATGCACTAATGCCTTTTTAGAATGCATAACATTGCACACATAACATAACATAGCATTAGCATACGTGTCAAGTTAAGATCTACATGATTACACTCGTACACACATAATTTAAAATAAAAAATTTAAGCATTGAAGCATTAATATTTTAAGCACAGGAGTCAGTGGGATGATGGTTCATCATCCTAAGCTAAGAGCATAACCTAATTTCATGAATTCCCAGACCATGGTAACAACAAGAGTAAGTATTTACACATCTCTAATCTGATGTGAGTTAGGAAATTTGAGTCTGCTAGCTGTTGTGTATTAAGCTAGGTATTTACTATATGTATGTTTGTCCTGTAGAGATGCCGCCAAAGCATATTGCCGCGAGACTGACTCCTTAATCTGAGGGTGAGTCGTCGGGTGCGCAAAGTGATGAGGTGATCGAGAGTATGCGTTAGAGCAATGAGGCTCTGTCAAGTCAGTTAGTCGCGATGCAATCGCAGATTCAGTCGTTGTTGTCTGCCGCTCCCGTGCAGCAACCCGTTGTGCAAGAACATGTTGTGGGTCAAGCCGTGCCTATTCCTACTGCTCCTCTGGTGCCCCCAGTGTCACTACTGAAAGTCCACCTAGTGTCAACTACCTTCACCTATGGGGGGGGGGGAATAGGTGACGTGCAGCGTTTTTGCGGAATTAAAATTGTACCTGCACACGAAAACAAAACAGCACAGCAAAGAAAGTACACAAGCAATTTATAGTGGTTCCCCGATTTGGATACATCCACTTTCCCCCTTCGACCTATCTCCCAACAAGGGACGACTCGGTCACTTCACCAACAGGATTGAAATCCAATCCTTGCACTATCGGAAGGAACCCTTCCACACGTAGGAGACAACACTCCCACAACACGGGTTGCACCCAACCCTTACAACTAGGAACCAACGTTCCTTTACAACAAAAATGAAACTAGAATGTATAAGAAATACAAACTACTTTTGGAGACTAAGGTGTCCCTCTTCGTTCGATGACGAGTTCTTGAAGTCAACGAAGAGTCCACAACCCTAGATCTCTCTTGGAGAGAATCTCCCCGAAATCGGCGGAGGCAAGAAGGGCGGCAGCTCGGTTCTCGGAATCGGCGGCGACAACGGTGTGTGGCTGCAGTACTTTGGAGACTCAATCTTCGTAGCAAAGCTAGCTAGGTCTACCAACGGTCACACTAGGATTGATCGTCTCGATCGATTCGGAAGGGGAAGGTTTACCCGATCAATGAATCAAGAGACAAAGGATCTCTGGTTAGATGCGTGAGACGCTATGCTTGACAGAGCTTCTGTCGCCGGAAGATCTGGAAGAAACCACGATCAAACGGCCGGCGATCGACTAGCACGAGCGGCGACGGCGGCGGAGCATTTATCGCGATCTAGGTCACGTCGGCGGCTCGTGTATAATTTTCTGTGTGTGTGCCTGCTGTTCAAAAATACGCGTGTATTTATACACTAGAATACACCTTAATGACCGTTGTGGGTCCCACCAGAAGAAACCCCAAGCTCGGTTCAAAACAGTGCCAGCGGCAGAGTCCGGTCCAGCGGTTTCCAGAAAATTGCCCAAGGCAAAATCGGCGAGAATCGAAGGTGATTCTCGCCGATTCAGCGAGAATCGAAGGTGATTCTCGTCGATTCGGCGAGAATCAAAGGTGATTCTCGTTGATGTAGACTTGTTTGCACGCTCTGAGGTAGCTGGAAAGAGACGGCGAGAATCAGCCAGTGATTCTCGACGATTCAGCGAGAATAGAATCACTTGGTGATTCTCGTCGATTAACACTTAGACGATTTTCCGTCTTTCTGCCCATGAGCTGCTCTTTGACCCATCCTTGCTCCTTGTCTGCTCTTGCATAATCACAGCCCTGTACTTGAAAGTAAGTACACTCCAATAGAGAGAGTACACGTAGGCCAACACACTGATCTGCTCAACAAGGGATTACGTCGTGCAGACCCGTGTATATTGACCTACTGCACCCTGACATTGGTGTGCACTTAGCGTGGAATAACTGCAAGCACAACTTGAAATATTTTATCAAATACATTGTCTATTTACCTTAGCTTGTTCCGGGGCTTCTTCAAATCAGGTACGTTGTGGATACAATACCCAACAACTACCACCAGAGATGAACTTCATTACGTATTTTCAACGATTAGGACCTCCCACCTACGATGGAAGAGCTGACTTTATGGCCTTGGATTACTGGATAATCGCCATGGAAGAGTTGTTCTCGTATTCGGGAATCGCAGAAGCCCAAAAGGTGATGATTGCTGCATACCAGCTAAAAGGTCTGGCAAAGAGCTGCTGGATCCGAGAGAAGGAGAGCTTGATAGAAGGATGCTCTTGGGAATCCTTCAAGAAGATGCTGTTTAAGAAGTTTCTACCATCGATAGAACATGACCGCCCGATGAACAATTTCCTTTATCTGAAGTAGAGACAGCTCACTATGAGTGAATATGAGATTGAATTTAGTAAGTTGAGCAGGATTGCTCCAGAAATGGCATCCTCTGAAGCTGGTAGAGTAAAACAGTTTCTGGGTGGTCTTTGGAGCGACATCCAGCAATTGGCAAGCACATATAGATCTGAGAATTATGCGGAAGCGGTTGAAGCGGCCCTGAAGGTAGAGGCGATAGATAATGTGAAGAATCGTGGACTACAAGCGAGGAAGCAAAAAGGATAGTTAGATGACGGTAGAAGTTCTAGGGCGACTGACCCTGTATCAAAGAAAGGATGAAATGAAGTGTGTAGTTTCTGTGGCAAACAAGGCCATCGTTTCGAAAGATGTTTTAAGAGACAAGATGCGTTGAAGCTGTCTCAAGTGCATACGATCCATGATACACCTAAAGGAGATCTTGTCTACACCTACTGTAAGAGGAAGGGGTACGATGTGACTCGTTGCTTCAGGAAGACTGGATCTTGCTTCCAGTGCGGTCAAATGGGACATAGGAGGGTTGATTGTCCGCAGTCCCAGCACACGCTGCAGGTGGTTCCCTTGCAGACTCTACCGCCGCCCCCGCAACATATGGACAGGGAAAAGGGAAAGCTCAATGTTCTGACCAAGGAGGAGGCTCAATCCTCTACCACAGTAATTTCAGGTTAGTCTCTGACCAAACTAGTACTCTTTTTAGTGGATCTAAAGTTTCTATATTTTAGTTGCGCGCGCAATGTTTACAGGTGAGTTTAAGGTGAATAATAGGTGGGAGCGCATTCTCTTCGATTAGGGTTCTACTCACTCCTTCGTGGCTAGGAGTTTTGTAGACCGTCATCACCGGGTTGTCAATCAATTAGATGCTTCTCTTAACGTCAAGTTTACTTCAGGAGATCTGGTGATATCAAATCAGGGTATTCTGAAATGTCCTATTTCTCTAGGTGGTTTCCTAGCTTTTATAGATCTAAAGGTTCTAGATCTGGTGGATTTTGATGTGATATTGGGTATGGATTGGCTGTCTAGTTTTGATGCGGTCATCCAGTGTAAAGTTAAGCGCATGAATTTTAGGGGAGATAATGGACAACCCTTGAGCGTGTATGGTTTGCCACGTCAGGACTCCCCAATCATCATTGCGGTACGTACTTGCCATTGTTAGAGTCTGGCTGTGAGTCTTTTCTTGTTTCCGTTTCTATTCTGGAAACTGCACTTGATACGCCGTGTGTTGAGGACATTTCTGTGGTGCGAGAGTTTTTAGATGTTTTTCCTGTTAGTCTTCCTGGACTTCCTCCCGAGAGAGAGGTGGAGTTTATTTTAGATCTTGATCCAGGTACTCGCCCTATTGCAAAAGCACCTTACCGCATGACACCACGTGAGTTAGAGGAGCTGTGTACTAGGCTTGATGAGTTATTGCAGTGTGGTTTTATTAGACCCAGTACGTTCCCCTGGGGTGCACCCGTCCTTTTTGTAAAGAAAAAGGATGGGTCGATGAGGCTGTGTATAGATTATCATGAGCTAAATACGGTAAATATCAAGAATAGGTATCCTCTACCTCGGATAGATGACTTGTTTAACCAATTGCGAGGTAGTTCGGTATTCTCAAAGATTGACCTTCGTTCAGGCTACCATTAGTTGAGAATCTGCGAGTCAGATGTTCCGCAAACTGCTTTTCGCTCTTGATACAAACATTTTGAGTTTCTGGTAATGTCGTTCGGGTTAATGAATTCACCTTCTGCCTTCATGGACATGATGAACAAAGTATTCAAGGACTTTCTGGATCAGTTTGTGGTTGTTTTCATCGATGGCATTCTGGTGTATTCTAAAAATGCTAAAGAGCATGCCTTGCACTTGCACTTGGTTTTGGCTAATCTAAGGGAGCACAAGTTGTATAAGAAGCTAAGCAAGTGTGAGTTTTGGCTGTCTTAGGTGTCTTTCTTAGGTCATGTGGTGAGCAAAAGTGGCATCTCTATGGACCTGACAAAGATAACTGCAGTGTTGGACTGGAAGAGACCTTCGACTCCTAAGGAGATAAGGAGCTTCTTAGGGTTGGCAGGTTACTATAGGAGATTCGTGAAAGGATTTTCAATGCTATCTGCGCTATTGACCAAGCTTACGCAGAAGAGCGCAACTTTAGTTTGGAGTGATGCCTATGAGGAAGCCTTTTAGGAGCTTAAGAAGAGATTATGTTCTGCTCCAGTTTTGGCATTGCCTACCGAAGGAGTAGAATATGTGGATGCTTCACGAGTTGGACTCGGTTGCGTATTGATGCCGAATGACAATGTGATTGCATATGGATCAAGACAATTAAAGGTCCACAAAAAGTATTATCCTACGCATGATTTGGAGTTTGTTGCTGTTATTTATGCCTTGAAGTTGTGGAGACATCTTATGTATGGAGCGTTGTGCAAGATCTATACAAATCACAAGAGTCTAAAGTATGGCTTCACTGAGAAGGAGCTGAATTTGCGCTAGCATAGATGGTTAGAATATGTTGCGGACTATGAAGTTGATATCCTCTATCATCCCGGTAAGGCTAACATGGTGGCAGATGCCCTGAGCCGAAAGCCCGCGCATGTCTTTAACCTCTCTGTGCAATCATTAGTAAAAGAGTTCTTATTGATGGATATAACCGAGGGGAGTAGCGCTTCGCCAAGTAGCTTGGAAGTGGTTGGGCCTTCATGGATTACGCATACCAGACTACATCAGAAGGATGATCCCGATCTGCAGCATATCAGAAGCAGAACTGAAATAGGGGAATTACCAGACTTTTTGATCGATGAGGTGTGTACCTTGAAGTACCATGATAGATACTGTATTCCTGATGTTGATGATATTTGTGCGAAGATATGTAGTGATGCGCATGGTTCAAGTGTTGCCAACCATCCTAGTTCCACTAAGATGTATAGAGATCTAAAGTAAATTGTCTGGTGGTCAGGTATGAAGAATGATATAGCAAGGTTTGTATCTGAGTGTTATACTTGTCAGCGTATTAAAACCTTTTCATAGAAGACCTGGAGGTAAGTTAACACCGTCGGACATTCCGAGTTGGAAATGGGAGAGCATTTCTATGGATTTCATTACTGGTTTGTCGAGATCTCCCTGAGGGCATGATGCGGTGTGGGTTATTGTCGATAGACTGACAAAGTGTGCTCACTTCGGGGCTTTCAAAATTGATTATTCTATGGAAAAGATAGCTGAGCTTTATCTGGATGAAGTCATTAGGTTGCACGGTGTGCCTACGAGTATCATGTCAGATAGAGATACCAGGTTCATGTCTCATTTCTAGTAAAGTTTGCAAGGAGCTCTAGGCACTGACCTTAGGTATTCTACTGCCTATCATCCTCAGACTAATGCTCAGACCGAAAGAGTGAATCAGATTTTGGAGGACATGATAAGATGCCATATTCTGGACCTTGGTGGAGCTTGGGATAAATGCCTTGGACTGATGGAGTTCGCATACAATAACAACTATCAAGAGAGTTTGCAGATGACGCCCTTTGAAGCCTTGTATGGGAGGCGTTGTCGAACTCTCCTGTTTTGGGCTGATGTTGGTGAGAAGCCTTTGCTCGGTCCGGAAGCTTTAGAAGATATGAGTATTTTAGTGATGCATATTCGTGAAAAGTTGCGACTGGCTCAGGAGCGGTATGAAAAGTATGCAAATCAGCGTAAGGTTAACCTGGAGTTTGCAGTTGGGGACATGGTTTTTCTGAAGGTCTCTCCGATGATAGGTGTTAAGAGATTTTGAAAGAACCATAAGTTGGATCCTAGGTATGTGAGACCTTTTCAGATTTTGGAGCATATCGGAGTTTCTGCCTATAGACTGGAATTGACTGATTCTTTCCTTGGTGTTCACAACGTGTTTCACGTGAGCCAGTTGTGAAGTGTGTTCGTACTGATCGGCATGTCCTTTACTCAGTACCCCAGTTGCAGCCTAATCTCTCGTATGTCGAAGAGCCTGTCCGTATTCTGGAGTCGTAAGATCGAGTGCTGAGAAAGCAGACAATTCTTATGGTTAAAGTTCTCTGGCGAAATCAGGACGTCAGGAGTGCGACTTGGGAATTGGAATATGCAATGAGAAAATCTCATCCTCAGGTGTTCTCCTATTCTTCTCTGGTTAGTATTCCCATCTAGCGAATTTTCATCTCATCTCTCCCTTGCTCTCTCATTTTGTGTTGTGTTTCAAGTTTCAGGACAAAATTTTTCTTTGGAGGGGTGACTGTAACGCCCCAATTTTTCCTGATAATTATTTTATCCTCTTGGTGACGTCATAATGACGTATGGGCGTTATGTTAACACTAAATTGACGGCGCGTCGCCGTTAGTGCGTTTTCGCGTCCGTTCGGTCGAGTCGGCCAAATTCTTGAATTCTGGTCGAAATTGGAAAATTTTGCGTTACGAAATAAAGTTAATTACTTTTTGACTTGCTCGTCAAGTTTCGTCGCGAATCGAGCATTATTGAAGCCTCGACGAATTTCTGAAGTTTTGTATATTTAATATTCGTCGTAAACTTTAGAGATTGATATCTCGGGAACGGCTCGTCAGATTTTCGTTTTGACTTCGCTGTTGGGTTCGTAGCGTCAGTATTTGCCTATGACATGAATTTCGTAGGATTTCAGTGTGCGTTTGGGCCTCCGTTTTAGACTCGTATTTTCCTTGATTTATGAGTGCAAATACAATTATAATAATATTAAAGTACTGTTCAAAAATGAAATTTAATATTCATCCTTAAGTTTAATAAATGATAGATTTGCAAATTTCACTATTCATGAGGACAAAAAAACACTGCTCATGTTATTTATTCGAAAAGAACTCTGTTCATCTCTCGCATAATTCCTCCCTATTGCAGAATTTCTCTCGCATAATTCCTCCCTTTCGCGGAATTTCTCTCGCATAATTCCTCCCTCACGCGGAATCTCTCTCGTGAAATCCCTCCCTCTCGCAAAATCTCTCTCGCCAAATCCCTCCGTGAGTTCTAACTTACTATTATTAGCCTTAATTATTATTAGTATTATTATAATTACTATTATTAATATATATATAAAGAGAGAGAGAGAGAGACAAACACTTCATCCTCTCCCTGTTGACCTTCTTCCTCGGGCCGAAATCAAAGAGCGACGGCGAGACGATTTCTGTGAACCTTCCGGCGGCCACCACCGGAGCTCCGGTGCTCGAAATTTTTACCCGAGCATAGAACCATAAAGCTCTCGACGAGAGCTGCGCGTGCGCGGTAAGAGTTCTCTGTTTCGTGGATTTTGGTGCTAGGCCTTTTGACCTAACCCTCGTTTTGCTCCGAAAAGTTTCAGGAATTGGTGGCGGGGTGTTCTTGCGAACAATCCTCAAAGAGAAGCGCGCGAGTGGACATTTTTCAGACGATTTGAGGCACGTGGTGTAACGCCCGGAAAGTTGTATTTGAGTTGGTCGCGTAAAAAAGGATTTTTGGTGCCGGTTTAGGTGTACACGGCCTGGGACACGGGCGTGTCCAAGGCCGTGTCTAGCTGGTGATTTTTTGGCCATTTTCATCCCGAGAAGGACACGGCCAGGAACACGGCTGCATGACACGGGCGTGTCATTTGACACGGGCGTGTGCCTACCCGTGTCAGTACCCGTGTTCAGTTGGGTCGTGTCGGTTGGCGTGGCGGTTATGCGTGACACGCCCCCGGTCACGGGCGTGTCGAGAGACCCGACACGGGCATGTCAGGTGAGACACAGGCGTGTCATTGCCCGTGTGGTTGTTCTGAGTTCGACGATCGTGCCTGGAGCGAGGCATACGGCCTGGGACACGGCCGTGTGGCAAGCCGTGTTCGGCCCAGGCTTGGAGATTTTTGAGCGGATCTGAGATGTTTGTTTTCTTTAAATAAGATCCAACAGCCCAGATGGTTTCCTGCTCTGATAAGGCCGGGAATAGGGGAGTTAATCCTTCATTTCTCTCCAACCATTCTCTCTCTCTCAAGGAGTTGGAAAGAGGAGGAAGAAGGACGGGATTCCGGCCGCCAGCGGAGCATCGGAACACCATTTTGAGATCTGAGAGCGGATCCGTGGAGGAAAGTTCGTTACGAAGAGTTCTGTCCGTATAGTTTTTCCATGGCGCCAAAGCGGACTACAAGGGTAACGATTCTCTACTTGAGCATGTGAAGCTCTTTCTTTCTGCATAGGGAATCACGCTCCCGCGAGTGTGCGGTGAGTGTGTGGTGTTCCTTGGGGTTGATGTGAATAGTCCCCCTTGTGTTGCATATACAGTCCAGAATTGAAGTACGGGCATAGGCATTGTGTGTGAAGCCTACCCGGACGTATATTGTCTGGATCGGTGATGTTGCATTTGATATGTTTTGCCGGAGAAGACTCCGTGCTTTGGGTTTTTCGGGTTTCTACGCGGTAGATTGCAGCAGGGATCCTTGGAGGTTAGCTCTAAGGCTCACCCGAAAAACTAAGCGGAATCGTTGTTCTGCTAACTTGGCGGTCTGGGAACCGGCCTTGAACATAATTGGGTTATGTGATTGTTTGGAAATTTTGGGATCCGAGAGAAGCTTGGCCCGCGCGTAGGACTTAAATTGACTAGGCGGCGTGAGCAACGGGCAAGTAGAATCGGACCTAGGATATGTGGTTCGGTGCGAGAGACCTGAAAAGGGGACTGGCTGTTGGCATAGTTGGGAGCCTTAGACGGTGGTCAGAAAGGCTAAATGCTCACATGGTTTCCATCTTTGGGATGGTGGTGAAGACGCTGAAATGTCAGGATTCACCGTTAATGTGCCCTGAGTGCACGGGGTGTTTGGCCGTGTGAGCCTACACCTGTGGCGAAATATATAGTTGCACTTTATTGTTTACTTGGGCTAATGAATTGCAGGGAAAGAGCACCACCGTCCCGAGTAAGGGGCGGGGTCGTTATAATTTGGTCGGCTTTTGGCTGACCGTTGCTTTGTTTGCCACCGTGCGGTGGAATGTTGCTTGCAGGTACTGCGGAGCCGAGTGCTAGGAAGCGGGCTTGAGCCCATGTTGTTGTGCTGCCCCTCGAAGGCCGTAAAGAATAGTTGTTTTTATTTTGTCATGTGTGGACGGCCTGCGAGCCGATGTATATAAGATACTTTTTTGTTAAGGGAACATTTGTAAGGTCATAAGGCCATGTACCCTTTCAGTGTATTTGGTTTTTATTCCAGTGATGTGGTTGTGGACATTCATGATTAATGGATTTAAGTTTTAGGTTCTTTCAACTTTAAAGACTTCCGCTAGAATGCTCTGTGTAGGACGAGTAGTCTTAATTGGATGGTTTGAATATTCTTATGTAACCCTTCCGACTGTCTGTGGTATATGGCGTCGGGTTCCAGCTAGACCTTCTGTTATATGCCATGTGACAGATGGGGGTGTTATAATTTGGTATCAGACTTCTGGTTACGGTTAGGCGTAAACGAATTCGTGGGCGAATTCTTTTAAGGGGTGGTGAGCACATGTGTGCGTCATCGTTATAACATTAAAAAGAACTCATGAATGTCCACTTAGGAATGAAAATACACTTGTTTTGTGAAATCTGAGTGTCCCAATGATTGCTTTTAGTAATTTGTTTGTCATCTAATCGTGTGTCTTTTCTACTATAGGCAGCTAGGAGCGGTGCTGATCAGTCAGAGCGTCCGCAATCAGCGGAAAGTAGTGCACCAAGGGACGTGCCTACAACACCTCCTTCAGCGGAAACCATCAGGATGGTGACTAAAGCCGTATTTGCAATGATAAATGTCCAACTTGCAGGGCAAATGCATCGCGCACCTCCTGCGAATGAGCAAGAACCGGTTAGGGCGGCAGAGCCGAGAGTGGTGGAGCGCGCAACAGTCGATCTGGTATAGCCGAGGAGAGCTACGGAGAAGCAGCTTAAGCATGTAATGAGCTTTAATCCTCCGAGGTTCGATGGGGTTGGAACCCCAGCACAAGCTAAGGACTGGCTCTCTTCTACGAAGACGGTTTTGACAGTCACATTAACTGAGGAGTGGTAGAAGACCACCATAGCGACTTTTCTTTTGGTGGGTGAAGCGAGGCTGTGGTGGGATGAGTTGGAGTTTCATCTCTTAGTGGGTAGGCAGCTTGCTGATGTGCCTATGGAGGAATTTTCAAGATTGTACCTAGCCAGATTTGTACCCTCTGCTCAGAAGCTTGAAATGGACAACCAATTTCTTGGGTTGACCCAGGGATCCAGAAGCGTGGACGAGTATCTGCATGAGTTCACACGGTTGCATCGTTATGCTGGTGCTACGTTTATGGAAGAAGAACGGAAGACCAACCGGTTTTATGAGGGTCTACGCGGCGACCTACAGCTACTACTTGCTGGGCTGAAGGCGCAAGGCTTCCTAGCCTTGGTCAATTCGACCCGATCATTGGAGAGGGTTGCGAAGAAAGTTCAAGAGAAGAAGGACCCAGGAGAAAAGAAGTCCGAGTTCAAGGTGCCAAATGCCAAGTCAAGTTTTCGCAGGTGGAACAAGAAATAGAAGACTTCGAACTTAGCCCCTTCGGCTGGTGCGTCGGGGGCAACTATAAGTCGAGTCCCAGGAGCTTGCTACAACTGCGGGAATACGGGGCATTTTGCTCATGAGTGTTGGAGTGGACGTTCAAAGTCCGAGAGGAAGTCTGGAGCGACTTATGAGGAGAAAGGGAAGGCGGTGGAGTCAACCGCGTCCCATCATGTTCCAGCCCATGCTAGAGTCTACAACCTTGGTCTGCAAGAGGCCATAAAGCAAGCGGACGTGGTGACAGGTATGAGTTAATTTATAGCAGATTAACTTTATGTAGTAGTTACCTCTTTTGTTTGTTAGCTTACTTTTGTTGGTGCTAGGTTTTGTGTTGATCTTTGAGTTTCCGGCGAGAGCCCTGTTTTATACGGGAGCATCGCATTCCTTCTTGTCCGAAAAATTCTTATCGCGCATCGGGGTTCCGTCCTCGATGGCAAAAGACAAGTTGGATGTGTTGTTGCCCAATGGGTGCTCAATGCGCGCGGATAGGGTCTGTGTTGTGAAGATTCGAATTGGAGACCAGGAGTTTATTTTGCGAGCGTTGATTCTACCGTTAGTAGAGTTCGAAGTAATATTCGGTATGGATTGGATCTCGGAGCAGGGTGCATGCATTGATTTCAACTGTAAGGAAGTTAAGTTGGGTCTGAACACCGATCGGGAGGCTACTTTTGCGGGCATGGAGGGGTCGGGTAAGATCTTGATATCGGCTCTTCAGGTGTTTAAGGTAGTTCGGCCTGGGGCAGAGCTGTTTGTCACATTAGTGCAGACTTCGACATCTAAGCCAAGTCTTGGTAGTATCCCAGTTGTGTCTGAATATCCCGATGTGTTCCCAGATGATCTCCCAGGAGCCTCTCATCAGCGGGAGATTGATTTTACCATTGTGCTGGTACCGGGTGCCAAACCGGTGTCACGCTCTCCATATCGGATAGCGCCTCGAGAGATGGCAGAGTTGAAGGTGCAACTGCAAGAGTTTCTAGAGCAAGGTTATGTGCGTCCAAGTTCGTCGCCTTGGAGCGCACCAGTTCTCTTTGTTAAGAAGAAAGATGGGAGCTTGCGGCTTTGTATCGACTACCGGGAATTGAACAAGCTTACAGAAAAGAATAAGTATCTGATTCCGAGGATTGACGATCTATTTGATCAGTTGGTTGGGTCAACGGTGTATTCAAAGTTAGATTTGAAGTCCGGATACTACCAGTTGAGGATAAGGGAGAGCGACATCCCAAAGACAGCATTCAGTACGCGGTTTGGGCATTATGAGTTCACAGTCATGCCGTTTGGGTTGACGAATGCGCCATCTGTATTTATGGATCTGATGAACAGGATGTTCAGAGAGTACCTGGATCGTTTCGTGATAGTATTTATCGATGATATCCTGGTGTACTCGCGGTGTGAGGAGGACCATTACAATCATCTATATATGGTGTTGGAGACGTTGAGGAGGAATCAGTTGTATGCTAAGTCCTCCAAGTGTGAATTCTGGTTATCCTCGATAGAGTTCCTTGGTCATGTTGTTAGTGGAGAGGGGATAGCTGTTGATCCGGCGAAGATAGTGGTGATACGGGAGTGGCCTGCTTTGACTACAATGGCAGAGGTCCGAAGTTTCCTGTGGCTTGCTGGCTACTATAGGCGCTTCGTAGAGAACTTCTTGTGGATAGCGGTACCACTTACGACGTTGACAAGGAAGGATCAGAAGTTTGTGTGGTCTCCGGAGTGCGAACAAGCTTTTGAAGAGTTGAAGAGGCGGTTGACTACGACTCCTGTTTTATGTTCGCCAAGTGGAACCGAAGGGTTCGAGATCTATAGTGATGCTTCGGGTAATGGTTTGGGTTGTGTTCTGTTACAACATGGGAGAGTGATAGCCTATGGTTCACGACAACTGAAGGCTCACGAGAGAAATTATCCGGTTCATGACTTAGAGTTAGCGGCCGTGATATTTGCTCTAAAGCTTTGGAGGCACTACCTGTACGGTGTGAAGGTCGATATTTACACCGATCATAAGAGCTTGAAGTACCTGTTGGACCAAAAGGATCTGAACATGAGGCAGCGGAGATGGATGGAGTTCTTAGGGGACTACACCTTCAAGATACATTATGTGCCTGGGAAGGGAAATGCAGTGGCGGATGCGTTGAGTCGCAGGACTCCGGTGCAGGCCAACTGGTTATCGGTATATGATGAGAGATTGGTCCATGAGTTGGAGGCTTTGGAGATATCTTATGTCGACAAGCAGTCTAGTGCTGAGGCGAAACTATTTTGGACAGAGGTGCAGTGTGACCTAGCTGATAGAGTTCGGCGGGCTTTGGTTCAGGATAACAGCATGAAGCAGATCTTGGATGAACCATTGGATGGGTCAAATTCCCAGTTTGCCGTTGAAGATGGTTTGCTAAGGAAGGACGGTAGCCTATACGTTCCTAGTGCGGATAATCTTTGGGAGGAATTGATGTATGAGGCTCATCATACCAAGTACTCAATCCACCCGGGAAGCAAGAAGATGTATAGGGACATGAAGAAATTATTCTGGTGGCCAGGTTTGAAGAAGGATGTAGCACTTTATGTGGCCAAGTGTCGTACTTTTGCATTGGTGAAGGCGGAATGCCAGAAGCTCGGAGGTTTCTTGAAATCCCTACCTATCCCAGAATGGAAATTCGATGACATATCTATGGATTTTGTGTATGGTTTGCCGAAGTCGCAGAAGGGAAACGACACCATTTTGGTGGTCGTAGATAGGTTGACAAAGGTGTCGCACTTTATCTCGGTCAGGAAGGAAGATCCGGTGGAAAAGTTAGCCAAACTCTATGTGGAGAATATTGTACGATTGCATGGTGTGCCCCGCAGTATTGTTAGTGATCGAGATGGATGCTTCACGTCGAATGACTGGAGGTTGGTGCATAGTATGTTGGGTACTAAGCTAAAGTTCAATACAGCCTTTCATCCGCAGACGGATGGCCAAACCGAGAGGGTCAACCGGACGATGGAAGACATGCTTCGCATGTGCGTCCTAGATTTTGGAAAGCAGTGGGAAGATCACCTGTACATGGTGGAGTTTGCGTATAACAACAGCTTTCAGGCAAGTATTGGAATGGCGCCTTTCGAGGCCCTGTACGGGAGAAAGTGTCGTATGTCATTGTCTTGGTTGGAGGCAGGCGAATCTAAGTTGTATAAACATCAAGCGGTGGAAGACGCCACTTCAATGGTGCATACAATTTAGGAAAAGTTGAAGGTCGCTCAGGACAGACAGGGAAAGTATTACAACGCCAAGCATAGGAACGTGGAGTTCAGTGTTGGCGACATGATGTATCTAAAAATCAAGTCGTTCAAGGGTGTATCGCGGGTTCGACGCTTGAAGAAGCTGAGTCTGAAATACCTTGGACCATTTGAAATCCTGGAGCGTGTTGGCGAGACGGCGTATATATTGAAGCTGTCGGTGGAGTTGAGTGGGCGACATGATGTGTTCCACGTGTTGGTTTTGCGTAAGGTGGTGCAGGAGCCTTCACAGATCATTGCGGACAATCAAGTACCAGTTGATTATGAGTTGACAACAAGAGTCAAGCCAGTACGTATTGAAGATGTTGTAGTCAAATGACTCCGCAATAAGGAAGTTCGAATGGTTAAAGTCCGATGGGATAATTGCGGACGTGAGGAGCTTTCTCGGGAGTGAGAGCAAGGTATGTTGGAGGAGTACCCCGAGTTATTCCACTCAGGTATTATTTAGATTTGTGTACCTTTACTTAATTTCGGGATGAAATTCCTTAAGTGGGGGAGATTTGTAACGCCCTGAAAGTTGTATTTGAGTTGGTCGCGTAAAAAGGGATTATTGGTGCCGGTTTAGGGGTACACGGCCTGGGACACGGGCGTGTCCAAGGCCGTGTCTGGCTGGTGATGTTTTGGCCATTTTCATCCCAAGAAGGACACGGCCAGTAACACGGCTGCATGACACGGGCGTGTCATTTGACACAGGCGTGTGCCTACCCGTGTCAGTACCCGTGTTCAGTTGGGTCGTGTCGGTTGGCGTGGCGGTTATGCGTGACATGCCCCAGGTCACGGGCGTGTCGAGAGACCCGACACGAGCGTGTCAGGTGAGACACGGGCGTGTCATTGCCCGTGTGGTTGTTCTGAGTTTGACGATCGTGCCTGGAGCGAGGCACACGGCCTGGGACACGGCCGTATGCCACGCCGTGTTCGGCCCAGGTTTGGAGATTTTTGAGCGGATCTGAGCCGGTCATTTTCTTTAAATATGATCAAACGGCCCAGATTTTTTCCTGCTCTGTTAAGGTCGGGAATAGGGGAGTTAATCCTTCATTTCTCTCCAATCATTCTCTCTCTCAAGGAGTTGGAAAGAGGAGGAAGAAGGAAGGGATTCCGGCCGCCGGCGGAGCATCAGAGCACCATTTTGAGATCTGAGAGCGGATCCGTGGAGGAAAGTTCGTTACGAAGAGTTCTGTCCGTGTAGTATTTCCATGGCGCCAAAGCGGACTACAAGGGTAACGATTCTCTACTTGAGCATGTGAAGCTCTTTCTTTCTGCATAGGGAATCCCGCTCCCGCGAATGTGCGGTGAGTGCGTGGTGTTCCTTTGGGTTGATGTGAATAGTCCCCCTTGTGTTGCATATAGAGTCCGAAATCGAAGTACGGGCATATGCATTATGTGTGAAGCCTACCTGAATATGTATTGTCTGGATCGGTGATGTTGCATTTGATATGTTTTGCCAGAGAAGACTCCGTGCTTTGGGTTTTTCGGGTTTCTACGCGGTAGATTGCAGCAGGGTTCCTTGGAGGTTAGCTCCAAGGCGCACCCAAAAAACTGAGCGGAATCATTGTTCTGCTAACTTGGCTGTCTGGGAACCAGCCTTGAACATAACTGGGTTATGTGATTGTTTGGAAATTTTGGGATCCGAGAGAAGCTTGGCCCGCGCGTAGTACTTAAATTGACTAGGCGGCGTGAGCAACGAGCAAGTGGAATCGGACCTAGGCTATGTCGTTCGGTGCGAGAGACCCGAAAAGGGGACTGGCCGTTGGCATAGTTGAGAGCCTTAGACGGTGGTCAGAAAGGCTAAATGCTCACATGGTTGCCATCTTTGGGATGGTGGTGAAGACGCTGAAATGTCAGGATTCACCTTTAATGTGCCCTGTGTGCACGGGGTGTTTGGCCGTGCGAGCCTACACCTGTGACGAAATATATAGTTGCACTTTATTGTTTAGCTGGGCTAATGAATTGCATGGAAAGAGCATTGCCGTCCCGAGTAAGGGGCGGGGTCGTTATAATTTGGTCGGCTTTTGGCTGACTGTTGCTTTATTTGTCACCGTGCGGTGGAATGTTGCTTGCAGGTGCTGCAGAGTCGAGTGCTAGGAAGCGGGCTGGAGCCCATATTGCTGTGCTGGCCCTCGAAGGCCATAAAGAATAGTTGTTTTTATTTTGTCATGTGTGACCGGCCTGCGAGTCGATGTATGTAAGACACTATTTTGTTAAGTGAACATTTGTAAGGCCATAAAGCCATGTACCCTTTCAGTGTATTTGGTTTTCATTCCAGTGATGTGGTTGTGGACATTCATGATTAATGGATTTAAGTTTTAGGTTCATTCAACTTTAAAGACTTCCGCTAGAATGCTCTGTGTAGGACGAGTAGTATTAATTGGATGGTTTGAATATTCTTATGTAACCCTTCCGACTGTCTGTGGTATATGGCGTCGGGTTCCAGCTGGACCTTCTGTTATATGTCATGCGACGGATGGGGGTGTAACACGTGGTGATCTTTCTTTTCTTCCCTTGCACCGTTTTGTTCGTGTTAGTTCTCCCGCATTATCATTATTCTTTAAGTAAATCCTTGAACCCACCGATCATGCCAACCCGAATTTTTGTTAAGGAACCCCTTGAGTTCGTCGAGTCTAACCTTCAATTCAGTGAACGAAACCTTGATTTGTCGAATGTGCCCGTTGAAGCCTAAGTCAAATTTCGTTGTGTGACTAGTGAAACTTTGTCAAATGCATCAAGATTGTAGTCGAAGTCTGTTACTGACTGTAAAACCTGGAAGTTATGATGAAACTCTTATAATATAAAGAATATAAAAATGTTTGCTGGCTTGTGCATGTTGGGGTAAATCCCTCAGCACAGTGCCTTACTTGCTGGGTCTGTGCGCGTTGTGGACCTTTTCCCCAGGACGGTTCCTTAGCTGTTTTGTCTGTGCGCGTTGTGGACCTTTTTCCCGGCACAGTTACTTAGTTGTTTTGTCTGTGCGCGTTGTCGACCTTTTCCCCGGCACAGTTCCTTTGATGTTTTGTCTGTGCGCGTTGTGGTCCTTTTCCCTGGCACAGTTCCTTAGCTGTTTTGTCTGTGCGCGTTGTGGAATTTTTTCCCAGCCCAATTCATCCTATTGGTTGTGGATCATACATCCGGGCTTGCCCTGTGTTTTTGATGCCCTTCTCGAGCTGATCAGTCTCGTTTAATTTTGGTTTATGATGATATATATAATAAAAAATGTTATACTTTATGACACTTGGTACTATGTCTCTGGTCGAACTTTTGTTGTTTAACTTTTACTGCATAACTAGACCCTTGTTTTGTTTCCGCTGTTTTGTACTGACCTCTGTTGCTAGCTTAACTGTTGTTTCCAGCCTACTTGGAGGTTTGTCAGGTTCTGTTTACTTCTTCATTCACCACCTGTAACTTGCTTCTGAGATGTTCTTCTTTTGAATGCCTCAGGTACAAGCAGTGACCGGTTTAGCTGGTGGAGTTCGTGATTTCAGGGCTGCTGCTAGTTGCTGTCGCTTGTCTTTCACCTAAGTTTAGAGAGGTAGATGTTTCTTTGTTTCAGACTAGACTGCTTTCCTATGGGTTCATGTCAGTTTGTTGACACCCATAATGTTAGGTCTCGTGTTAGACTGTTTGTTAGTTGTTCTGCTGTTATTTACTGTTAGTTTTATACTTGCTCTCTGGGAATGATTTATGTTATGATGTATGTTAGGTATTTTAAATATAAAATAAAACTGCATTTTAACATAGTTCCATAGCATGCTTTTAAAATGACAAACTACTATTTGAAACGCTAAAAATCTACTTTTTACTTGTATTCAATTTAGGAGTTGCATATTCATTTCATAAACTGCTGAGTCTTCATCTTCATATAGGATAACAGATGAATCAAACTTAAAAATTTTTCGCTGCGTAAACCAATACTTTCTCAGTCGTGGACTAGTTGATCCAGCCGAACGAGGGACACAGTCAGTAAACCTAATAATATAACTATGTTTTAAAACATAATTTATAAGTCTTTTTATAAAAATAAACGAAAGGACTAGGTTTTCTGAACGTCTGCAGTTGTCGCCTGCATGGCGTGGCATCACGATTGCGTATTTTCTCTCACTCTAATAGTATTTTAAATAATGAGAAAATGTGTGTTGTGACAATAACAGTTATAGATAAAAAAGGAAAGATTGGTTACTGTAGATAATGCATATTGGGACTTACAATATCGTGTAGTGACAATATATATATATATATATATATATATATATATATCAAAAGTTGAGAATATAACACCTCATTTTCAAATGGTAAGGAATCAAAGCAAAACTGGTAACAGAATGCTAATACCGCGCGATAGAGGTACTGCTGGTGGTAGTGTGTCGACGAGAGACTTGTCTGTGTCGACAAGAAGACTGGTTTTTGTCGACGAGAAAACTTGTCTGTGATGTCGAGAAAGCTAACACCAAGTGATACTGGTTACCGCTGGAGGTAGTCCTTCTAGTCGACAACATTCAAAGTGTCGACGCGAGTTCAAGACAATACACTAATGATGTGCGGTAATGTGTGCTGCTAACACGGTAGCCCTAAGAGACAAGTATCAGCAGGAACAGGTGACTGTTTAGGATAAGATCACCGCTTATACGTTACCGCGATGCGGTAGTTACCGCCACGCGGTAGTTACCGCCACGCGGTAGCTGACAGAAATAGATTTGCAAATATGAGATCGTGATCTTTAATTCCTTTTTGGAACTTGATAAGATGTTCTATATTAGGTCATCCTTCAGTCTTAAAGGAGTTGGCAGTCCTCTCGTATCCATTACTTTACTTGAGAGCTTTGGAAAAGCTTGGATTGTGAGATAAATAAGAAGAACTGAATTTTCCATTAGAAGAGTAATCACAAGTCCAGTTCCATTAGAAGAGTAATCACAAGTCCAGTTCAGATCCATGGAGAACAGTTCATTGCGGCCCTTTCCATCCAGCTAGATTGTATACCTTGGCGCCCAAGAGATCGTCTAGGGTAGCGATCATTCTCTCTGATCTTAGGACATGCTTTTCCTTTATTGTGTTTCTATGCTTGCATAAGTACAGTCTCTTTCGTTAATTAGTAAAGGGCATGACATTCTTTGGTTCATACAAACCTCTGAGTCAATTGTGTCCGTCCCCGGTATTTATTGCATGTAAAACTCTGATAGGCCTGCAAATTTAGGCATTATTTGTGAAGCATACCCATTCCCATTGGTCGGGATCGGTGATACTTGATTTGGCATAGCATTTAGGTTATGCTTAATGTGTGTACCAGAGAATGACTCTGAGAAATGCATCATCGTGTTACGAGGGTTGGGACTAAGGGAGTTCATGAAGTACTTAGTGAAAATCTCGTTGCTTTGGTGGTAGAATACAAACCTTCCCCATATGTTTTAAGTGATCGTGAAGCTTATGTCCTCTATAGTGAATTAGGTGCGTAGCGTGATATTGGTTAAACGAGATTGGTTAGAGGTAAAGCTATTCCATCACCATGTTTGTCTAGACAAGGTGATTTGAACAACAGACAGCGGCTGAACTAAACCTGCACCGTGGGTTTCGACATGACCTACTATTATATTGTTTGCACAGAAAGGATCTTACAATTTGGTATCAGACTTTAGGAAGTCAGTCTGTCGTCTTCCGATTTCGTGGATGAATTCTTTTTAGTGGTGGCGAGCACGTGTAGTGTGTCACCTTAAAACGACTAAACATACTATGAATGTCCACTAAATTGCAGCAATGAAAAATATGCTTATTTACGGAACTTGAGCATTCCATGATTTTTGTTTTGCTATATTTGTAGTCACTAAATTGTGTGCAGTTTGATTATAGTTGACAAAGAGTGTTGTTGGGTAGTCCTAATCTCATCGCAGGACTGAAAGTAGTGCATCGGATGAGGTGCCAACAACCCCTACTTCTGCAAAAATAATACAGTTGGTCGCAGAGGCAGTCTTTGCAATGATCAATGCGCAACCAAGATGTCTTGTACAATCTCCTATCCTTGTGGTGAGTTGAGCTAGTAACTGTCATACAAGAGCCTAACTAACTGTTGAAGAACAGTCTAAGTTTCAATCATCCATACTTCTTGGGAACGGAATCACTAACTGAAGATAAAGACTAACTGTCAAGGAAGAAGAGGAAACTACAACAAAGTTGATTTACGATGGCGTTTTTTTGCGATGATTTTAAAAACGCCACAGTAAATTTTATATTTCGCGGCGCATTATTTTCAGAAAGTCGTTAATACTTTATTTTAACTATGGAAGTGATGTTTACAATAGGGCGCAAATTTTTTTTTCACGATGTTTATTACTTAATATGTCGTCTATTAGTGTTTTTATGGTGATCTAGAAGTAGTCAAGCAGTTAGTATCACTGTCAATGCGATTTGAGACTATAGGGTCGGACATAAGAGTGTTTGAAGAAGTTGAAGGAATGTTTGTGTTGGCCTTACTTATATGGGATATGAGTGGAAATCAAATCCTATGATATAGAGAAAATCGACACGTTGCATCGAGTGCATGTCGATGCACGTTGAGTGCGTATCGACACACATCAACTTTTTATCGACACAGTTGGACTTGAAGTCAAAACTGTTGAATTTTCTCAAAGCGGTCAGCAAGATAGCCTAAAGCCAAATTAATATTCTCAGAACTATCCAGTTCACACTTTGATCATGAGGAAACCCAAAGAGCAAGCTCAACACCAAATGCAAATGGAAGAACAAGCAGATCGTATTTTTATTAACACTTCTTTTCAAGGCGAGGTATACATTGCGAGACATGATTTCGCCAGTACACAAGCTAAAACAGAAAGCACAAAACAAGCCGGGCGGACAGAGCAGGAGACCGCCGAAACCGCCAAGCCCGCCGAGGTCGTCGAAGCCGCCCGAGCTTTGCTGCTACAAGCCGAATAGAACATGGAGTACGCCGAGACCGCGAGGTCGCGCGGACACACCGTTACTCGTTGACTGCTGATGAACTGAAGAATAGACCGCCTACCCGCCTGAGACTAGCGAACGGGTTATTGGAACTTGGAAACGCTGAAGCACAGAACTGACAAGCCGCAGAAGCGACCTGCTGAGACCGCAGAGACCGCACCCTTCACAGAACTTGACCGAAGCCAAAACCAAACTCCTGTCTCCTTGAAGCTAGTCGCGTGACCTGCACACAGTACACCGTTAACTCTACTCAACCCGCGCGGACAGCAAAAACCAGACCGCATCAATTGACCAAGCCAAACTTACTGTTCACTCAGTTACTGTAGATGTGTCGAGGGGGTTCTATTTATAGGCGAGGTGAGGAGTGTGGTCACCACCAAAGTGCATAGAGACACCGCCCCAGCCCGCGCACTAGCAAAGATCCATCTGCTGAGTCCGCAAGGACTTAGCTGGATCCCAACAAAACCAGCCGGGAGCAAAGACAAGTTCACCATCAGGCGAACTCGCACCTGTCCGCCCATACTATGCGGACAAGGCACCAGCCCGCATAGCCCACGAACACCACTGCACACAGACAGCCACAAACACAACTGCGACAGTCCGCACACTATATGCGGACAAGGAGGCAGTCCGCATACCTTAAGAACAAAGCCACAATCCGCCATGAGTCCACGACCAACAGGCAGTCTGCCCGGTCAACAGCGGACTCTACGGATACCGCGGACACGCTGGACTTGTCACAGAATGTGACCAAGTATAGTAAACCACTAAGGGACAGACGCGAGCTCGGCGGACAAGGCCCAGTCCGCCTCCCCCAAGGCAGATCTCCAATCACACCACCAGAAGGCAGAGCTCGCAAGCCCTACTCTCACAGCTGCCAAGACAACGACCAACTGCCGGACTTCGACACCAGTCCGCGCAGTCTTTCACAGCAGCAACGCCCACTGCAATAGAGCACAACAAAGGCCACAACCGAACTCCAAGGCCAGTCCGCAACTGCGTGCACCGCAGACTCAACCAGTCCGCAAAGCCTCCCGCAGATTCAATCTTCAATCTGCCTGGCTACACAAGAGCTTGCTAATCTGCAAGGCCGCAGATCAAGCAGAGCACCTCCAACAGACCGCGAAACGCAGTCCGCTTAGGTCGCTTTGCTAGAAACCCTTCCTTGGCCATAGGCCAACAAGGCCGCACACCAAACCGCACAGGCCGCTCCTCAAGAACAGCCAAGCCACCAAGAACAAGCCATGACACCCAGGCCGCAACCAGCAGTTCGCCCAGGCCGCAGACTCAGACCGCTCAGGCCGTGCTGTCCACCCGGCCTGCCCATCATCCACTTCCACTTCACAAATTTCAACACTCCCCCTTGAAGTGAGAAGTGGTGATCAAGCCTAGCAAGCTTCGTAACCGCTGAAATGTCCCCTTCGACAGCAGCTTTGTGAAGATGTCAACAAGATTATATTCACTCTGAACATGCCCGACCAGAAGAGATCCCTCCAACACCTTCTCCCTTATGAAGTGCTGCTCGATCTCAATATGTTTGGTCCTTGCGTGACACACTGGATTGTTTACCAGTTTGAGAGCACTCTCACTATCACCCCGAAGTAAAGTAGGCCCATGCACTTCCTCATGAACATCCTCTATAAGCCTCCTTAACCAGATGGCTTCCCGAGCAGCAAAGGCTAAAGCCTTATACTCAGCTTCCGTAGTAGACACAGATATTGAGTCTTGCTTCTTGCTATACCACGAATTGCAAGCTAATCCGCAAGTGAACACATAACCCGAAGTTGATCTTCGATCATCCGAGTCACCACCATAATCAGCATCCATGTATCCAAGCAAGGAAAACATCGTGTCTCTACTATAGAGGAGTCCCATATCAGAAGTTGCCCTGACATACTTCAAGATGTTCTTCGCCGCTACTAGATGAGACTTCCTTGGTTCACCCATAAACCGACTTACTTGGCCAACAATGTAAGCAGTGTCTGGCCTTGTAATCGTCAGGTAGATCAAGCTCCCAACTAGAGCTCTGAACACCAAGGGATCAGGAAGAATCCTTCCTTCGTCTCGTCGAAGCTTCAGCCCATGATCTAGAGGAATAGAGTAACTCTTTGCATCACCCATGCTGAATCGATTCACAATGGGATCCGCATAACCCTTTTGGCAAATGAGAATCCTTCTCTCCTTCCTCTCCACTTCAAGACCAAGAAAGTGATGAAACTCTCCCAAGTCTTTCATCTCGAAGCGTATAGCAAGCTCAGCCCTGAGCTAGCTACTTCCTCCTCTGAATTCCCTGTGATGATCATATCATCCACATACAGCAGGACCAAGACTTGAAGCTCCCCCTTCTTCTTGATGAACAAGCTTGAATCCGAGTTGGACGAAAGATATCCGTAGAATTTAAGATATTCTGCTATCTCATACCAAGATCTTGGAGCTTGCTTCAACCCGTAGAGAGCCTTCCTGAGTTTGAAGACATAGTCCGGATGAACTTCAGAAATAAAACAAAGTGGCTGATCCATGAAGATGACCTTGTCAATCTCTCCATAAAAAAACAAGTTCTTCACATCAAGCTACTACATCCTCCATCCCTTGCAAGCAGACAAGGCGATCACTACCCGAACCGAAGTCATCTTTGCTACTGGACTAAATGTCTTCTCATAGTCTTCTCCATACTGTTTAGAGAATCCTCGAGTAACCAGACAAGCTTTGTATCTATCAATGATCCCATAAGCCTTCTTCTTCAACTTAAACACACACTTGCAAGTTACTGGAGTAATGTCATCAACCTTGTGCACAAGATCCCAGGTTTCATTGTTCTTGAGAGCAGCAATCTCTTCCGTCATGGCATTATCCCACTCCTTGACTCCAGTGGCCTCATTGAAGTTTGCAGGCTCTCGCTCATCCAGAGGACATGCAAAGAAGCAGGAGACAAAGCTCACTGCATTCCCATCGTAATACCGAGCAGGTGGCTTGAAAGTCCTCTTCGACCTTCACAAGGTATGCTCCTTGCTCACTACCTCCGTTGCTCCTTGAAGCTCAACTTCAACTTCGGGCAAGCTTTGAGCAAAGCTCCCCTGCTTCCTGAGCCAGAAGCCTCAGCACCAGAACTTGAAGCAATAGGAGCTGCTGGTGAAACAACAAGCTCCTCTTCCAGAACTTCAGCAACCATTTTCTGCTCTTCATCAACCTTGCTCTCTGTTAGCTCAACCGAGCCTCCTCCATACGACGTCAGTTCATCAAGACCACATCTCTTGATACAACAAACTTCTTCGTCGCAGGATCCATGCATTTCCATCCCTTTTTCTTCTCATCATAGCCACTAAAGAAAAGCTTCCTTGCCTTTGTATCAAGCTTTGTCCTTGAAGCATCTGGGACATGCATGTTGATGCGCGAAAACGGCACCGGGCAACTAACATGGAGAGATTATTCGATCTCACAGGCTAGGAGAGGAAGAGGATGAAGGTTGAGGGGGAAGAAGGAAGCTTCTGAGTGCTCGAGAGTTGAGCAAATGCTTGTCAAAGGGGTTGCGGGGATAGAGGAGGGGGTGCTGAGAGCAGCTGGGAAGGCTGATGAGAGGAGGAGGTTGATCAAGAGTTGTCGAGCAGACGGTTAATATGACGGTTGTGCTTGCAGGTTGGTTGCCGAGAGAGCTGAGCTGAGCTATGTAGGAGGGAGAGAGAAGGGGCCGCTAGCAGCGGCAGCAGCAGACTTCGCCCGCCGTGGCTTAAATGTCACTCTTGCGACGGTCTTTCCTTTTATTAATAGCGAGAGTTACAAGCTTGCTAATACACCTTTACAACAAAGCAATAAAGGGTACAAGAAGGAAGTTGGCGACTAAGGAAGAAGAATGCCAGAGGAGGTCGCGCGGACTGAAGTGCGAAGCCGGCAGGCCACGCGGTTAAGGGGATCGAGAGACCGCGCGGACTGGAGAACTAAAGGCTGGCAGGCCGCGCCAATAAAGGCGCAGAGAGGGTGCGGTCTGAGAATTGGAGTCCGCAGGAGCTGGGCTGGCGGGCTGACTTCGGGCGTGGCCACCTTGGCGATGACGAGACCTCCACCTTGGCGATGACAAGCCTCCCCCCCCCCCCCCCCCACGAGAGGCATGGGGGGCTATTTATAGGCCCGCGGAGGTAACGGCTTGCGGTGACGTTACCCCCGGTGAGACGGTAACTTGAGCGAGATTGAGACGGAGTCTGCCAAGTCCGCACTAGACCGATCGGACTGGGACTTGGTACTGAAGCCGGAGTTACTGTCGGCAAAATGGGAGACTCAATGGCGGACTGCGATGCGGATTCGCGGCGTCTGTCACTGCTGAGCTGGGACTGTCCGCCTACTGCTGGGGTGGCGGATGCTGGAGGACAAGCGGCGGACTGCAAGGAGAATCCGTTGAGTCCGCCGCTGCTGAACTGAGCGAACTACAAGGGGTGCGAACAGGAGAGTGCCCGCGAAGTCTGGCAAGTTCGTACAAGGTTATGCAGACTGGGACTGTCTTCTGGAGGATCTGATGCCTGGCGGGCTGGAAGGAGTCTGCCACTACTGACTGAGTCCACAAGGAGGCTGCGGACTGAGGGACAAACTAGCACTGCTACCGAGAAGCTGGTGCTGACTAAGGGAAGGGGCGGATTGCATAGAGAGTCCGCCAAGTCCGTCGAGTCCGCGGCTGCTGCAAGGCTGAGCCCGCTTGCATTGGAGATGGAGAGCCTTGCCGTTGAGGCTGTTGGGGATCACCACTGAAGGCGAACTGGAAGTCTTGATCGCACTTCGAGTCCGCCCAGGTCACGAGGAACTTGGACGTTGCTGCTGGTCTTAGCGGTTAGCCGGAGTCGGAGCCCGCGCCCTGCAGGCGGACTGGAGGAGTCGGCTTCCCATGTGTCTAGTGGCAAGGACTGAGCGACCTGTTGCCGGCCTAGGCAGATAGGTAGTTGAGTCCGGCAGAGAGGGTCCTGCGGAGACAACCTTGCGGTTAAGCTGAAAAGGGGGGCGGCCTGCACAAGCGGACTACGGAAGCAGTCCGCGGACCCTGCCGACTAAGGGAAGGCGCGGGGCCTGGTCGGTCATACCGCTGAGACTGCGCAAGCCGCGCGGCCTGAGCGGACATAAAATTCCGTCCGCCCTCCCTAGGGCATCACGGCCTCCAGGAAGAACCCGGGGCAGGCCGTGACGAGCGAGCTGGCTCCCTTGGGAAGGATCGCCGATTTCGGTGTTAACATAATCCCCGCACTTTTTTAAGTTCCGAATAGAACTTCGAAAAAGTTGGAGACCCGTGAAAATCGTGATCCACCCCAACGGAAAGAGAAGTGGGGCAAGGAGAGACAGAACCTGAAGCGTCTCCTTAGGAGTTTGGACCTGCCTGTCTATTTTCCTGCAAGAGTAAAGTTAGGGTAGGCATGTATTAGTGGTACATCGAGTGTGTACCTGAGTTTGCTTTTGCAAAATGAAGAAGATGTGTCTTCCACTAAGTTCTGCAAAATGAAAGTTAGAGGAAAACATAAAGGCATAATAACTTGCAAGTACCTGACGGAGGCTTGCAAGCACCTGTTATCCTCTGCAAAAAAGGAAGGATGAAGAGTATACAAGAAGGAAAAATGAGCTGTAAGTACCTGAAAGGAACTTGCAAGTCTTTGCTAGTTTCTGCAAAAGATAAGTTAAAGGTATGCACAGTATATGAAAGTAACTTGCAAGTACCTGTGAAGAAACTCGCAAGTATCGGATGATCTCTACAAAATGAGAGTTAGGAACAAACATGATATATGTTAGTAGCTTGCAAGTACCTGTGAAGAAACTTGCAAGGGTCTGCTAATCTCTGCAAGAAGAGAGTTAGGAGCAGGTATTGTATACAAAAATAAGCTGCAAGTACCTGGATATGACTTGTAGGTGTCTACTAACCACTGCTAAGAAAAGAGTGAGCAGCAGACGTAGAATAATGAATTAAACTGCAAGTACCTGGATGAGGCTTGCAGGTGTCTGTTGATCTATAAAAAGAGAAGAATTAGAAGCAGACAATATATATGAAAGGATCTTGCAAGTACCTGTGGAGAAGGCTTGCAAGTGTCTGCTAGTCTCTACAGGAAAAGAGTTAGAAGCAGACAAAACATGTAAATAGCTTGCAAGTACCTGGGAGAGGGCTTGCAAGTGTTTGCTAATCTCTGCAAGGAGAAGAGTTAGAAGCAAACATATATATGAAAGAATCTTGCAAGTACCTGAGAGAAGGCTTGCAAGTGTTAACTGTTGATGTGATAAGGTCGATATGATCAAATGGAAAGGAAAATGCCTGATGAACTCTTTGTCATGAAGCTCAGATCAATAAATCGAGAGTTAACTCTTGATGAGATAAGGTCAATATGACCAAATAGTAGAGGAAATGCCTGATATACTCTGCTGATGATTGAAGATCAAACCAGAGCAGAGATCTTGTTGCCATATTAGAGACATTTTCCGCATGTAATCTAGATCAACAAGTCGAGTGTTGATTGTTGGCATGATAGGATAGGTGTGAATACATTGGCAGAGAAAAAACTTGATACATTCTGCCAATCTGAACTAGATTGCAATAGCAGGGTTTGATGATCAAAGAGAGTAAGATTCCTTGATCAATGTTTGATGTCATTAGCATTTGGTGAGAGTAATGAATAGCTCTATGAACATCATCTGATAGAGCTTGAGCAAGCAATATATATAAGATGAGCATAAGTGAAGTGAATGCTGGAAATCCACTTGATAGGTCGAATTAACCTATTCACCTGTGAAAGAAGGCAGTTGACAAAAAGAAGGTCTATATTCGGAGATGACAAAAGAAGGCTGGATGCTGCCACAGTTGTTCCCCGTGGGCCTTATGCATCGCTTGCCTGAGAAAATCATCCTGAGTATAGTCCTACTCTAAGCGGGCTGACCACGCATCCTCTAGGAGGGCACAAAAGAGAAAAACAAGGAGAATCCTGAGAAGGATCGCTAGATGCACTGCTCTCTTACCTCGTGTACAATCATCATTGATAAATGAGACTAATTACGCCAAGTAGCCTATTTCTTTTCTGTGTATTGGTTAGTGGAGTTCTGGGAACCGTGAAGGCACGAATCGAGAGTACCATAGTGTTCGACCATCACAGTCATGTGATGATCGAAGAGACAAGGCTACGCTTGATCGCTATTGCTTGTCAAGCAAAGATCATCATAACTGTAATGTATCCTCTGTGAAGCATAGCAGAGCTAACACATGGGGCTCCCCTAGCACACACTCTATGTCAGATGCCGGCTAGGATCCAAAGTCTGAAGCCCAACATCGTAGATTGAACGGCTCCCACTACACATATGGGTATACTCCCGCCATATGTGGTCGAAGCGGTTATGCCAGAGAACAAACTATAGAGGGAGCATTTCGGACTTGGCGATATCTCATTGGTGTAGTGATCTCTTTGGCAAAGAGAAAAAATAGAGAAGGAAGCATCACAAGAAGGAAACTGTGTCAGTATAAGATCCCAGATAAAAGCTTTGTTGAAAAACCAAAATGAACACTAAGAAGTGTTTTGAAATGGAAATATCTGAAAAGAGTAAGAATAAGAGTTGAGATAACCCATCAAGGTTGCGATAGAATTTGGAGGACTGTGATGTCCATTATTGGCTTAGAATAGCCTTCCAAGCACACCCTCATCGTCGCATCGAAGCATTCGATAGTTTTGTTAATAGCGAGGAGAGGAGGCTCTTCAACTAGGTTCACTCCTTTTGAGGAGCAAGGAACATCTGCGACTTCTTTGCCCTTTGATGTGGCTGGATCAGGGCAATCTTCTTTGGGAAGCAGGTCACGCATCTTACCCTACTGGAGCATCCTTTGCACAAGCTGGCGGAGTGCTCGGCAGTTTTCGGTTAGGTGACCTGGCTCTTTGTGGAATTCACAATAAGGCTCTGAGTCTCTAGACCTTTGATCGGTTGGCCGATAGGGCTTTTTGTAGTTTGCCCTATCTTTCATAATCTGGATTACTTCTTGCATGGCCTCGTTGAGGTCAGACTCATGCAAGTCACTGTCTTGCTGATGAACTGCTGCTGTTTGCGAAGACGGAGCTAGTGGTAGAAATGAATCTTGAGCACGTTCACGGCTCGGGAAGGAGTATCGGAGGCGTTGAAACCTTCTCTCCTTTCTTGAGTGAGTTGGGAAATGATTGTGAGGAGACCTTGGAGGATGCTTGTGAAAAGGATCTTTCTCTGATATGAGCTTGGAGACGAAGCCTGGGTTGCTTTTTTCTCCTCGGATGTATGAGTTGGCTAAGGCAATCAACTCTTGGTACGTTTTTGGCGCTCGGACATTGGCTTCAAACTTGAGCGGCCCTTCGCGAAGACCGTGAATAAGAGTCACTCGGTACATTTCTTGATCAACAATCTCAATGTCTAATATTTCTTTCTGGAATCGATCAACGAATTGAGACCAAGTTTCATTCTCGCTGCTTGATCTCAAAGAGGGCTTCTAGACTGCCCTTTCTCTTAGTTGAGGTAGAGAATCTGAGAAGAAACTCCCTTCGTAGATCAACGAAAGATGTGATGGAGTGAGGATGGAGGCCATAGAACTAGTCCC
The DNA here is from genome assembly GCA_039583875.1 of Platanthera guangdongensis. Taxonomy (NCBI): domain Eukaryota; kingdom Viridiplantae; phylum Streptophyta; class Magnoliopsida; order Asparagales; family Orchidaceae; genus Platanthera; species Platanthera guangdongensis. Next base: position 157,461,726 of record CM077162.1, on the reverse strand, counting down.
TCACTTGCCCACCAAAAGTTGTTACAAGGAGCTTGCACTTAGTTGCATCTGACAGAGTCTTGAGAGCAACAGCCGACTCAAAAGCTTGAAGATGCTTCACTGGATCAGTCTCTCCAGTGTAGATTGGTAACCGGGGCTCTCTGAAGTTTGCTGGAGTAGGCTCATGGCGAACATTCTCTGTGAATGGTGAAGGTTCTTCTTGTCCTACAGCATAAGGAAAAAAGGGGGCATAAGCTGCAGCTGCAAAAGAAGCAGGAGGATAAAAAGGAAAAGTTATTGCAGGAGGAGCAAAGGCAGGAGCTGAAGGGTAAGGATGACTTCCCTGAAAGTTGAGAAATCTAGCAGGGCTTCCCCGGGCTGCTTCCCGGAAGTGGTTTTGGCGAGCAACAAAATCTTCATCTTAAGGTCGCAGAGGAATTGCAGGACCTTGCGGGAAGGTTATTGTATAAGGAGGATAGACCGGCGAGCAAGCTGGAGGACAAGCTTGCTGATGCTCTAAAGTTGGGGCTGGATTGACCGGAGCGGCTGGAGCTGCTGCTGGTTGAGTATCTAATCACTGTGTGATTACAACAAACAGTTGGTTGATCGCTTGGAACTACTGAGAATTCTCACGGCGCGACTGCTCGAAGGCTTCCCAGAGAGGATCTTCACTGGGACTTGGAGCAAGGTTCTCGGCTTGTTGGTGATCTGACATGGGAAACTATCACTGTTCACCGTCTGATCGGATCTGAAGGTCACGTGTTAACTGTTGATGCGCGAAAACGGCACCAGGAAGCTAATACGGAGGGAGTATTCGATCTCACAGGCTAGGAGAGGAAGAGGACGAAGGTTGCGGGGGAAGAGGGAAGAAGGAAGCTTTTGAGTGCTCAAGAGTGGAGCAAACGCTTGTCAAAGGGGTTGCGGGGATAGAGGAGGGGGTACTGAGAGCAGCCGGGAAGGCTGATGAGAGGAGGAGGTTGATCAGGAGCTGTCGAGCAGACGGTTAATATGACGGTTGTGCTTGCAGGTTGTTTGCCGAGAGAGATAAGCTGAGCTAGGTAGGAGGGAGAGAGAAGGGGCCGCTAGCAGCGGCAACATCAGACTTCGCCCGCTGTGGCTTAAATGCCACTCTTGTGACGGGCTTTCCTTTTATTAATAGCGAGAGTTACATGCTTGCTAATACACCTTTACAACAAAGCAATAAAGGGTATAAGAAGGAAGTTGGCGGCTAAGGAAGAAGAATGCCAGAGGAGGCCGCGCGGACTGAAGAGCGGAGCCGGCAGGACACACGGTTAAGGGGATCGGGAGACCGCGCAGACTGGAGAACCAAAGGCTGGCAGGCCGAGCGAGTAAAGGTGCAGAGATGGGTGCGGTCTGAGAATCAGAGTCCGCAGGAACTGGGCTGGCGGGCTGACTTCGGGCATGGGCACCTTGGCGATGACGAGACCTCCACCTTGGCGATGACGAGAGCTCCCCCCCCCCACGAGAGGCATGGGGGGATATTTATAGGCCCGAGGAGGTAACGGCTTGCGGTGACATTACCCCTGGTGAGACGGTAACTTGAGCGAGATGGAGACGGAGTCCGCCGAGTCCGCAGTAGACCGCGCGGACTGGGACTTGGTACTGAAGCCAGAGCTGTTGTCGGCAATATGGGAGACTCAATGGCGGACTGCGATGCGGGTTCGCGGAGTCCGTCACTGCTGAGCTGGGACTGTCTGCCTACTGCTGGGGTGGCGGATGCTGGAGGACAAGCGGCGGACTGCAAGGAGAATCTGCTGAGTCCGCCGCTGCTGAACTAAGCGAGCTGCATGGGGTGCGAGCCGGAGAGTGCCCGCAGAGTCTGGCGAGTCTGCACGAGGTTATGCGAACTGGGACTGTCTTCTGGAGGACCTGATGCCTGGCAGGCTGGAAGGAGTCTGCCACTACTGACTGAGTTCGCAAGGAGGCTGTGGACTGAGGGAGAAACTGGCACTGCTGCTGAGAAGCTGGTGCTGACTAAGGGAAGGGGCAGACTGCATAGAGAGTCCGCCAAGTCCGTCGAGTCCGCGGCTGCTGCAAGGCTGAGCACGCTTGCATTGGAGATGGAGAGCCTGTCTGTTGAGGCTGTTGGGGTTCGCCACTGAAGGCGAACTGGAAGTCTTGATCGCACTTCGAGTGCTCCCAGGTCGCGAGGAACTTGGACGTTGCTGCTGATCTTAGTGGGTAGCCGGAGTTGGATTCCGTGCCCTGCAGGCGGACTGGAGGAGTCGGCTGCCCATGTGGCTGGTGGCAAGGACTGAGCGACCTATTGCCTTCCTGGGCGGATAGGTAGTTGAGTCCGACAGAGAGGGTCCTGCGGAGACAACATTGCGGTTAAGCTGAAAAGGGGGGCGACATGCAGAGGCGGACTGCGGAAGCAGTCCGCAGACCCTGCCGACTAAGGGAAGGCGCGCGGACTGGTCGGTCAGACCGCTGAGACCGCATAAGCCGCGCGGCCTGAGGGGATAGAAAATTCTGTCCGCCCTCCCTAGGGCATCACGGCCTGCAGGAAGAACCCGGGGCAGGCCGTGACGAGCGAGCTGGCTCCCTTGGGAAGGATCGCCGATTTCGGGGTTAACAATGCACATATCAAGTTGATCCAAACAACCAAAGGTGTTCCACACTGGGCTTCTCCTTCTGCAACATCTCAAAAGGAGTCTTCCTGTTGATCGGGCTGAGCGGCATCTGATTGATGACGTAAGAAGCACAAGACATTACCTCTGCCCAGAAGGACCTAGGAATGTCTTTCGCATGAACCCAACACTTGCAAGTTTCCATCAGATGACGGATATTCCGCTCTGCTACTCCATTTTGTTGGGGAGTGTGAGCATAAGTAAGCTCTCTTTGGATCCCGTACTTCCTGCAGAAGTTAGAAAACTCGGAGGAGACAATCTCACCACCGTTGTCTGTTCTAAGCTTCTTGATCCGCAAGCCAAGCCGGCCCTCCACCAACTCCTTGAACTCCACAAACAAACGGAAGGCTTCAGACTTCTCCTTCAAGAAATATACCCAAGTGTATCTTGAGTAGTCATCAATCAGTACAAGCATGTATCTGCTCCCACCAAGGCTAGCAGTGACGGTTGGTCCCATCAAGTCTCCATGGATACACTCTAATGGTCTATTGCTTCTCGTTTGTGACTTATCAAACGGAAGGCGATGAGCCTTGCCGTACTGACACCCTGCGCAAACGTGACTGTCACCAAAGGAAGATAGCTTAGGTAAGCCTCTTACAAGGCTTCTGTTTGCCATAGCTTTCAACTTATCCATTCCTACATGCCCCAGCCTTTCATGCCATATAGCAGCACTACCGTTTGCTCTCATCCGATCAACATAAGAGTTAGTTGCAAGAACAAACAGGTTCTGTACTCTCCTCCCAACATGAGCAACATCGGACTTAACCGTTGATACGTTGTGAAGGAACTTCACTTCTGTTGGCCCAAACAGAACGTGATAACCCGCGTCTACCGCATTGGTCACAGAGAAGAAGATCTTCTTCATGCCCGGTACGTGATACACACTCCTTAACGTGAGTGGCCCCTTATCACTACCCAAAGACACAACTCCCTCCTTCTCTACTGCATAAACAATATTATCAGCAGCTATGATAGCTTTGTTACCTGAGTAAGCTTGCAAGGAAGAGAACTTCGACTTGTCTCCGGTGAGGTGATGACCATACCCGGGGTCCACGATCCACTCATCGTTGAAGTCGACAGCGGACAAGGCACGGATACAAGTGCCCGTCATGAAATCTCCGCCCCATCCAGCTTCCTCACCCTTAGTGCAAGCTTCCTCCTTGCCTGCAGCATGCCCAGGCTGCAGTTTGACCTTGCAGTCACGCTTGAAGTGTCTCCGCTGATGACACCTGTAGCACTTCAAGTTCTTCTTCCAATCTTTCTTAGGAGCGGCGCTCCTCTCTGTCTGATAAGAAGTTGAAGGCTCATTTTCAGCAGCGGCTTGCTTCTTCTTCCCTTCCTATCTCTTATTCTTCTTGCCCGTGAAGAGTGCTTCACTGCTCTCCTCAGAGACAGTGACTCCAGCCATCTGCCTTGCCAAGCTTTCCTGTGAAGAAGCAGATTCTCAAGCACCAGCAGAGATGGTGGAGTGGCCCATCCTTGAACGGATGTCACAAAGGCAACATACTCCTTCCACAAGCCGGAGATTATGAGCCTTTTCATCTTAGCCTCAGATATAGGCTCATCAGGATCAAGTGCTGATAGCTCAGCACACAAACTCTTCATCTTCAGAAATAATTTTGAGATGGTCAGGTCTCCTTGAGTTGTCCTAGCCAACTTATTCTCTAGAAACTGAAATCTAGCTACATTCTTCCTATTGAACAACTCATCAATAGTTGTCCAAATATCAGCAGCAGACTCACATCTAATAATGTGATCAAACAGTTCTGGTGAAACAGCCCTCTTGAGAACAAACTCCGCCTTTGCATTTGTTTTTCTCCAGAGCCTCACCTGCTCAGCAGTACCAAAAGCAGCAGTAACTTCATGTCTGTCGTCACCACCGACGACCTCCCATAGCTCCTCGCCTAGAAGGTAACTCTTCATGTACGACTTCCACTTCTTAAAGTTAGTCGGCATTAAGAGTTCAATTCCTAGACCTCTTGCATAGCTTACTTCCATTGATCTTTGGTTAAGCTTCCAGAAGCATAGAGCAACAACAGAGCAACAACACATGTTGATCACCGCTCAAGCAACTAAACCTTGCTTTGATACCATGTTGAATTTTTTCAAAGCGGTCAGCAAGATAGCCTAAAGCCAAATTAATATTCTTAGAACTATCCAGTTCACACTTTGATCATGCGGAAACCCAAAGAGCAAGCTCAACACCAAATGCAAATGGAAGAACAAGCAGATCGTATTTTTATTAACACTTCTTTACATGGCGAGGTATACATAGCGAGATATGATTTCGCTAGTACACAAGCTAAAATAGAAAGCACAAAACACGTCGGGCAGACAAAGCAGGAGACCGCCGAAATCGCCAAGCCCGCCAAGGTCGCCAAAGCCGCCCGAGTTGTTGCTGCTACAAGCCGAATAGAACACGGAGTCCGCCGAGACCGTGAGATCGTGCAGACACACCGTTATTCGCTGAGTGCTGATGAACTGAAGAATAGAACGCCTACCCGCCTGAGACCGGCGGACAGGTTATTGGAACTTGGAAACGCTGAAGCAGAGAACTGACAAGCCGCAGAAGCGACCTGCTGAGACCGCAGAGACTACACCTTTCACAGAACTTGACCGAAGTCAAAGCTAAACTCATGTATCCTTGAAGCTAGTCGAGCGACCTGCTCACAGCACACCCGTTAACTTTACTCAACCCGCGCGGACAGCAAAAACCAGAACGCAGTAATTGACCAAGCCCCACTTACTGTTCACTCAGTTACTATAGATGTGTCGGGGGGGTTCTATTTATAGGTGAGGTGAGGAGTATGGTCACCACCCTAGTGCATAGAGACACCTACCCAGCCCGCGCACTAGCAAAGACCCGTCTGGTGAGTCCGCAAGGACTTAGTCGGATCCTAACAAAACCAGCCAGGAGCAAAGACAAGTTCACCATCAGGCGAACTCGCACAGTCTGCACACACTATGCAGACAAGGCACCAGCCCGCATAGCCCGCAAACACCACTGCACACGGATAACCACAAACACAACTGCGACAGTCCGCATACTATATGCTGACAAGGAGGCAGTCTGCATAGCTTAAGAGCAAAGCCACAATCCGCCATGAGTCCACGACCCACAGGAAGTCCGCCCAGTCAACAGTGGACTCTGCAGATACGGCAGACATGCTGGACTTGTCACAGAATGTGACCAAGTACAATAAACCACTAAGGGCTAGACACGAGCTCGGCGGACAAGGCCTAGTCCGCCTCCCCCAAGGCAGATCGCCAATAACACCGCCAGAAGGAAGGGCTCGCAAGCCCTACTCGCACAGCTGCCAAGACAACGGCCAACTGCCGAACTTCGACACCAGTCCATGCAGTCCTTCACAGCAGCAACGACCACTGCAACAGAGCACAGCAAAGTCCACAGCCGAACTCCAAGTACAGTCCGCAACAATGTGCACCGCAGACTCAACCAGTCCGCAAAGCCTCCCGCGGATTCAATCTTCAATCCGCCTGGCTACACAAGAGCTTGCTAATCTGCAAGGTCGTAGATCAAGCAGAGCACCACCAACAGACCGTGAATCGCAGTCCGCTCAGGCCGCTTTGCTAGAAACCCATCCTTGGCCATAGGCCAACCAGGCCGTACAAGCCGCTCCTCAAGAACAACCAAGCCACCAAGACCAAGCCATAGCACCCAGGCCACAACCAGCAGTCCGCCCAGGCTGCGGACTCAGAATGATCAGGCCGTGTAGTCCGCCCGACCTGCCCATCACCCACTTCCACTTCATAAATTTCAACAAAAACTCATTCTTGTCAATGTTACGTCAAGTAGATATTAACGTTGCGTCGAGTTCTATTCGATGCATGTGCATCGAATGCGTGTCGACGCAGTTGCATTGAGTTTCGTTGACTGCTTCTCGACATTGTGTCAAGTTCTTATCGACGCACTTTGAATGCAAATCGACGCATATCAATGCAGGTTGAGTTTTGACCGATTTTAAAGGGCTATTGTCTGTGTTATATCTTTGGGTATAAAAAGATTTGCAACAGGCTTTTCCTGTATGCGAGTTTTATGTGTGCTTTTGAAGTCATCACTTGAACGATACCTTAGTAACTGCCTCTTTTTGTCGTGGCCTCCCCTGGAAATGAATTTAATAATTCATGGAGACGCAGAGAGCATTACTTCTCTGACCTAGTTCTTATGTGAAAAACTCTTAGGGTTCTCTTACACTCGTGTGGATACTTGTACAGTCACAGATCTATCTTTGTGTGGTCTCAGCCGTCTGTTTCTGAACTTTATCTTTGAAGTATCTTGGTTGAGCAGAAACTCAATTTCACTCGGGTACAATGCCTTGTTGTTTATTCTTATTTCATGATTCATGGATATCGTAAGATCCTTTGCGCTTTTGAGTTGTTCTTGTAAATTTATTTCACCACGCTTATGTGATGAGTTGTTCCACTCATGTATAAAAAAACCCAACACCGCTGGCCCTCCCAATTTGAGGGCAAATCGCGCGCTCCTTAGCATTTCATCTTATGCTCCTCTCCAAGTCATAAAAAGTAATTTTCGTGCGAACACCTCGATCTCTTGCTGGTCACTAGAAGCCCCAGAAGAACTCCCCAGAGCTCCACTCGATCTCCTACAGGCTGCCAGAAGAAGAATTTCATGAGAACTCTATGCGACCTTCTGCAGTGTACTTGGGTATCAGGACTATGCCTAAGAGCCTGATAAACGATGTCCTGAAATCAAGCCTCACTATCCGACTACAGTCTCCTTTTCCGTATATTCCTGTTTCATTTGAAGCCTCAGGCCAGATTCTAACAAAAGATGGTCATCTTTTGTTAAACTCTGGCACGAGACTCCGAATGAAATGAGAATATCGGGTCCAGCCGACTGCAGTCTAACATCAAACATCCCTAACCAAATCTCTCGGGATCCACCATGGATAACTCTTCAGGTAGGTTGTTGAGGCCCAGGGCTTGATCTCTGGACCTCCTTTATCAGGCTCCTAAGTAGAGTACTTATACCCAAGTGTGCTGCAACACACTTGGGTATCAGGATTCTGCTTAGGATCCCAATAAAGAAGATCTCAGGACCAAGCCTCAGGCCTCAACAACCTACCCGGGGTGTTACCCATGGTAGATCTCGGGGTATTTGGTTGGGGATGTTTGTTATTTGGTTGCGGTCTGTTGGTCCTAATATTATCATTTCATTCGGAGCCTCAGGACAGATTCTAACAAAAGATGGTCATCTTTGTTAGAATCTGGCTCAGGTCTCTGAATGAAACAGGAATACTGAGTCTAGCCGACTGTAGTCAAACAATAACAACATCCCCAACCAAATCTCCTAGAGTTCACCTGGGGGCCACCCAAACATAGAGCAATACCAGGTAGGTTGTTGAGGCTCAGGGCTTGATCTCGAAACCTCCTTTTATCAAGCTCCTCAGTGAAGTCATGATACCCAAGTGCACTATAACACACTAAGGAATCTGGAATTCACTGAGGAGCCTGATAAAGGATGTCCCGGGATCAAGCCTCAAGCCTCAATAACCTACTCATAATTGTTCCATGTTTGGGTGGCCCCAGGTGGACCCCGGGAGATTTGATTGGGGATTTTGTTGTTGTTTGGTTGTAGTTGGTTGGACCTGGTATTCCCATTTCATTCAGAGCTACATGCAAGATTCTAACAGTAAGTAATCAAAGTAAAACTGGTAGTAGAGCGCTAACACTGTGCGGTAGAGGTATCACTAATGATAGCATGTTGACGAGAAGACTTGTTTGTGTCATCAAGATGTCTGGTTTGTATCAACGAGACAACTTGTCTATGTCGATGAGAAATCAAATGTTAAGTGGTAGTGGGTACCTCTGGTTGTAGACCTTCTATTCGATAACATTCAAAGTATCGATAAAGTTCAATCTGATAGGCTAACGACGTACAGTAGTGGGTAACTCTGGCGTTAGCCTTGCCAGACAAATATTGGTGTGAGTAGCTGACTGATCAACATAAGATCTTTGGTACCATGTCACGGTAGATACTACGACATGGTAGCTGACGGAAACAGATTCACAAATATGTAAAAGTAGTTGTTAATTCCTTTTTGGAACTTGGTCAAATGTTCCAGATTAGGTCATCCTTCAACCTTAAAGGAGCTGACAACCATCATTTTCCATTATTTGACTTGAATGCTTTGGATAAGCTTGGATTGTGAGAGAAAGAAGAAAATGAGAACTGAATTTGCCATTAGAGGAGCTCCAAAGCTACGTGACGTAAGCCAAGTTTAGATCCACAAAAACAGTCTGTTGCGGTCCTTTCTGTAACACCTCCATCCGTCACATAGAATATAACAGAGGATCTGGTCGGGGCCCCATTCCATATTCCACATACAATGGGCGGAGTTACGTATTAATATCAAACGACCAAACAAATCCTTACTCAGAGCAACCTAGCAGAAGCTTCAGGGGTTAAATTTTGAAGTCAAGTAATACAAATGTTCATCAAAAAAACCATATGCGAATGTTTACAAAAACACACAAAAATCAATACGGCATTAAGGCCTTACAACTGTTTCCTTTACAAAGGTATTTTCATACATCGATACGTAGGCCGACCATACATGAAAACACCAAAAACTCTTTGCTTGGCCTTCGAGGGCCGGCATAGCAACAAGGGTAGCAACCCGCTATTTCCCGATCGGCTCTCCAGCACCTGCACAGGGACAATCCACCACAAGGGCGACAAACAAAGCAACGGTCAGCTTTCGCCTAACCAATTTATAACGACCCTTCCCCATATCCGGGGCAGCAGTATTCCTTCCCTGCAAGCATAACATTAACATAGATATATCACAAGAAGGCACACTCCAGTACCATTCAATATATCACAAATGAGTGCCTTAACGGCCAAAAGTTCCGTGCACTCAGGGCACATTCTTGGCATAACGGGTTTCTAGGGCCCACCACCGTTTAGAGGTCTGAGACTTGACAGTCAACTTTGAGCATTTCTAGTCTTTCCGACTCCAGGCACTAAGACTCTCATTATGCGCTCCAACGAAGCCAATTACTTTAGGAAGTCTAGTCAGACGGACATAACATGGGTACAGTTCAGCTATTTCTCGTTGCTCAAATCTCCAGGTCTACGTTGACAGTCACAACCAACTTGGTGAACGACAAGACACGGGTCAGCCTCCCCTTTCCTGTTTGGCTCACTGGCCTTTTAAGAGCTCACAGCTCACACTAGCCACACATTCTCCGATGGAATAACTTTGTCAATAAAAATGCGATCTGGAAGCTATCGTCGATGATAGTCACTTTTCCCTGGCGTTAGCGATAGAACCCACTTATGTCTCCAGACTCAGCCACAACTGGAACCTCAGTCTAGAAATACCTGCAGCACCCTGCCATGCCAGAAAACTGGCCTTTCATAAAAATCATAGCTCACCAAGAGCTATCGCCAAAGATACTCGCTGTCGCCCGACGATATCCAACAGTTATGAAAACTATGGTACTTTCTGGGTATTTTCCTAGAGCACACCTCCAGTACTTTCTGCTACTCTCATTTCACAGGTACAATCCGCAGACCCTGTAAACTACTCGTTTATAGTCAGAGCCTTCTCTGGCACATAAAATAAAACATCACCAATCTAGACCAACCTGTCCAGATGGGCTTCACATAGCATGTCTATTCTGTACTGTGATTTTAGAATCTATATGCACAACCAACCTGGGGATACTACGTATCGACCCATTTGAATTCCGTCGATTATATATCTTTTGGTGGGGGATTCCATGCATATGTAAAAAGGAGGACTTCACTTGTACAAGAAGGATTATTGTTACCCTCATAGTTCGTTTCGGAGCCAGGAACGAGCTTTATATCCAGAAGGAAAGGAGCGCCTCGCTATCCCCTTCACGGAACTTGCCTCGGTTCTTGATTTCGACTCCTAGATCTCCTTCATCGAGCCTTGCTAAACTCAGCCTCAGCCTTCTTCTTCCTTGGCTCTTTTCTCTCAAGAGTTTGGATGAAAAATAGGAGAGAGAGTGACAAGAAGAGAAATGACTTCTCTTTTCTCCACTCCTCTTCTTAAGTGGTCTCTGAAATAATCCCTGACACGGGATCATTTTATTCAGATAAATCAATGACCACGATTTTAGCTAACAAGTCAAAGTTAACGCTATCGCCTAGCGATATCTGCTATCGCCTGCATGTTATCATCAGTAGCCTATTTGACCCCAGTCAACCACCGCTCATTGGCCGCCTCCCGTCCATCCGACACGTGTCCAACCATAGTTTGCAGTATTATCCAGTGATACCCGCTATCGCCACTCTGATAGCTCCACTTAACGCTTCATTGAAAGCGTTGAGTGCGTCAAGTCTACTCAACATTTCGCTGAAGGCACTGAGTGCGTCGAGTTTACTCAATGAAGGCATCGAGTGCTATCTCTATCTCCAGCGATGCTCACTGTCACCCGACGATAGCCACTAAAAGTTTTGTTTCAGTTCTTAGGGTGTTACAAACCTTCCCTCCTTACAGAAATTTTGTCCCAAAATTCTATTTATCTGTAGGTAAAAACAACAACAAATATGTTACAACATTATTTTACAAATAACTCGGAAAACTCATCGCGCATGGTTTGCTTACGCTCCAATATCAATTCTTCAGCGCAACAATTATACCAACGGACTTTGACCATCCCAATCGCTTTGTTTCGCATTTGTTTGACCTCCATGTCCTCGAAATGAATGGGCCTAACCTTTGTCATCAGTCCATTATCAATCGGTACTTGATCAGCAACGACCACTTGTGTTGGCTCTTTCAAAGCTTCTCGCATCATCGATATGTAAAACATATCGTGTAAACCACTTAACTCCACAAAAAGAGCTAATCAATAGGCAGCTTCTCCAATTCGGTCAACCACTTCAAACTGACCAAGATACCTTGGACGTAACTTTTTTAAGTGTCGAATCTTGGACACACCTTTGAATGGCTTTATCTTCAGATATACCCAATCTCCGACCGCAAACTCCACGTTTTGGTGTTCGACATTGTAGTATTTTGCCTGCCTATCCTGGGCTACCAAATAATCACTCATGTATCAAGCATATAGTTGAATTTGCATCTTCGACCTCCTGACGCTTATACAACTTCGATTCGCCTGTTTCCGCACAAGCTAAAGGTGTACGACACTTCCTACCGTATAAAGCTTCAAAGGGCACCATCTGAATGCTAGCTCGATAGCTATTATTATAGACGAACTCGATCATATAGAGATGGTCCTCCCACCTCTTTCCAAAATCCAAGGTGCACATTCGGAGCATATCCTCCATTGTTCTGTTGGTCCTCTCGGTCTGACCATCCGTTTGCGGATGAAAGTCCGTACTGAACTTTTGTTAAGCACCCAACAACTGATGGATTAGTCTCCAATCATTCGATGTAAAGTTCCCCTCTCGGTCACTGACGATGCTACGGGGCACTCCGTGCAATCATACTATGTTTTCACATATAACTTAGCCAACTTTTCCACTAAATAATCCTTCTTGTTTGGTATGAAGTGTGATACCTTTGTCAACCGGTCAACGATCACCTACACGACATTGTTTTTGCTTTGTGATCTCGGCAGCCCATGCACGAAATCCATAGATATATCATCAAACTTGCATACCGGAATTGGTAATGACTTCAGGAAACCTCCGGACTTCTGACATTCTGCTTTCACTAAGACACAAGTCTGACACTTTATCACGTAAAGATTTATGTATTTCTTCAAACCCGGCCACTAGAATATTTTTTTCATGTCCTTGTACATCTTTGTGCTACCTGGGTGAATTGAGTACTTCGTGAAGTGTGCTTCATACATCAATTCCTCTAGTAGTTTACCCACATTCGGGACGCACAAACGACCGTCTTTTCTCAAAAGACTGTCATTCAAGGAGAATTGGGAATTTGACCCATCCACTGCATAATGTTTCATACTCTCATCAAGTTCTGTTGCTCACTGAACCCTGTCTGCAAGATCATACTGTACCTCCGTCAAGTTCAGGCACGTATTTGCAGTAGAATTTTTGTCAACACAAGAAATCTCTAAGGTCTACAACTCCTTGATCAGGCGCTCATCATGCATCTGCAACCAATTTGCTCGGACTGGAGTCCGCCGACTCAAGGCATCGATGACTATATTTCCCTTCCCGAGAGTATAATGTATCTCGAAGGTGTAGTCCCCGAGGAACTCCATCCACCTCCGCTGCCACATATTTAGATCATTATGATCTATTAAATACTTAAGGCTCTTATGGTCCGTGAATATATCAACTTTCACACCATATAAGTAGTGACGCCACAGCTTAAGTGCAAAAATCATATCCGCCAACTCCAAGTCGTGGACTAGATAATTTTGCTCATGCACTTTCAACTACTGTGAGCCATAGGAAGTAACCTTTCCGAACTGAAGAAGAACACAGCCTAAGCCGCTCACTAAAGCATCGCTATAAATCTCATAGCCGTCTGTACCACATGACGAACTCAAGATAGGCGTCGTGGTCAAATGACTCTTTAACTCCTCAAAAGCTCGCACGCACTCAGGCGTCCAAACAAACTTCTAATCTTTCCTCGTCGGTATGGTGAGAGGTAAGGCTATCTGCGAAACGTTCTCTACAAAGCACCTGTAGTAGCCCGCAAGTCCAAGGAAACTCCTGACCTCAGCTACAGTAGACAACACAGGTCACTCCCGTATCACAACTATCTTCGTTGGATCCACCGAAATACATTCTCCACTAACCACATGGCCAAGAAGAGCCACTGATGACAGACAAAAAGCGCACTTTGAGAACATGGTATAGAGTTTGTTTCTCCTCAGGGTATGCAAAACCATCCGCAAATGATTTAAATGATCCTCTTCGGACTGAGAGTACACCAATATGTCATCAATAAAGATGATCACAAATAGGTCCATGTACTATCTAAACGTTCGATAAATTAAGTCTATGAATACCGATGGCACATTTGTTAGCCCAAACAACATTACAGTGAGCTCATAATGAACATAATGTGCACCAAACGCTGTCTTGGGAATGTCACATTCCCTAATCCTCAACTGGTAATAGCTAGACTTTAAATATAGCTTTGAGTAGATAATTGATCCCACTAGCTGATCGAACAAGTCATCAATCTGTGGTATCAGATACTTGTTCTTCTTCATCAGCTTATTCAGCTCTCGATAGTCAATGCATAGATGCAAGCTTCCATCCTTCTTCTTCTTCACAAAGAGGACCGATGCACTCCACAGTGACATACTTGGACGTATAAAGTCTTGCTCTAGCAATTCTTGCAATTGAACCTTTAGTTCTGCCATCTCCTTTGGCGCAACATGGTATGACAAATGGGCCATAAGTTTCGCACTTGACACCAACTCTACATCGAAGTCAATATCCCGCTGGGGTGGAAGCCCGGGGAGATCCTTAGGAAACACATCTGCATACTCCGATACGATAGGAACATCACTCAAACTGGACTTCGGCTCAACAGCATCCAACAGCGTGAAGAATAACTCTGCACCCTTCCGAACAGCCTTGACTACCTTGAGAACAAACATCAATATCTTGCTCGATCCTCGCATACCAGCAAATTTAGTCTCTAGCTCGATGTTTTGTCCCAGTTTGACTTCCTTTGAGTTGTAATCTATACAGGCACGCTACTCCGAGAGCCAGTCCATACCAAAGATTACATCGAACTCAGATATCTGCAGCACAGACGCTTCCAATCTAAAATCCTGACTTTATATCTGCACCTCAACACAACAAGATCTATCCGCACACATCAAGCATTCGTTAGGTAACAACACATTTAGTCTATCTGTCAACCTAAGAGTAGGCACTCCAATCCGCGATACAAAGACCACAGATATAAACGAATGAGAAGCACCTATATCGAATAGTGCCCTCACCAGATAGTCTCGAATATGGACAAAGCCTATACTTATCATGCTATACACACGCAATTTTCAAGGTATAAAGTATATAAAGCATAAAACCTATATACTACTCATACCTACGACAACATCCGCCTGTTTGATGGCCTCCTGTTGGCCAAAATTGTACACCCTTGGCTAAGTTGGAGCATATTGGGATGCAGTAGACTCCACCATCTTTCCCTTCTCAGCATACGATGCCCCTGTCTTTTTCTCCATCTTTGGAGGGCCACTCCAATAGTTTCAGGATATGTGTCCCACCTTGCCACATGTGTAACATGTGAGTGGGCCTTTCCCTGATGTTGCTACAGAAGTACCAGTAGAAGGAGCCTAACTAGAAGACTTGGACTTCTTATTCCACCTCTTATAACGCGATTTTGAAGAAGTCGACACTTTGAACTCGGGCTTTATCACAGCCAAGTCCCTCTAGCCCTGTACCCTCTTCATCTCCTTCTCTAATGAACTAGCCGTATTAACTAATACTTGAAAACCTTGGTTCATCGGACTTGAGAGTAGTATCCTCAGCTCATCCCGCAGTCCCACGTAGAACCTATTGGCCTTACGCACTTCGTTTGCAAAAGTAGATCCCACATATCGCCCCAACATGATAAACTCATGCAGGTAGTCATCTACACTACCCTCGCTCTAAGTCAAATGCGGGAACTCATTTTACAGGGCAAACCGCTGCGACAACGGCATATGATTTGCTAAGAACAGTTTCGAAAAATCCTCCATCAATACCTCCTATAGTTGTCTGCACACGAAGTGGTGTAAAGCCATCTCATCCCACCAAAGTCGAGCCTCTCCTTCCAACAGGAAAGTGGCCAAGGTGACCTTCTGTCCCTCCTCTATCTCTATTGCCGTCAGTATCCTCTTGACTCGAGAAAGTCAGTCCTCTGCCTGCATTGGGGATCCTGCACCTGTAAATATAGGAAGATTAAAGATCATGAAGTGCTTCAGCTGTCATTCAGTCGCTCGCTTATCAATCAAAGCCTCAGAAGGCACTTGCCTAGTAGCCATAGGATCGGCTACACCAACCTGTACTAGCACCATCCTAAGTCGCACCTGCCCAGTCGGTTGTACATTCATGATTGCAAACATTGCCTCAACAACTAAGTGTAATGTTTCCGCAGAAGGAGGAGGTGTGGGCAAATCAGCTGGTGTCGCACTCTCAATAGAACGTTGGGGTTCAGACTGCCCTGCACCACTTCTAGTCACCTATAAGTGTAAACATACACAATTTAACGACTACCCAAAAGGCAAACAATTACTATTAGGAATGCGCAGGTTCCTCAAACATGTATATTTTCAGTCCTAAGTGGACATTCTTGAGTTCATTTTGTTATAATGGTAAGCACATACACGTGCTCTCCACCCATTAAAAGAATTCGACCATGAATTCGCAGAAGGAAGCCCAAGACAAGCTGATACCAAAATTATAACATCTTTATCCGTCACATAGATTATAACAGAAGGTCCGGCCGAGGCCCCACGCCATATTCCATAGACAGTCGGTGAAGTTACGTATTAATATTAAATGACCAAACGAATCCTAACTCAGAGCATTCTAGCGGAAGCTCAGGGGTTAAATTTTGAAGTCAAGTAATACAAATGTCCACTAATAAAACCATATAGGAATATTTACAAAAACACATAAAAGTCAAAACGGCCTTAAGGCCATACAACTATTTCATTTACAAAAGTATTTTCATATATCGGCTCGCAGACCGACCACACATAAAAACACCAAAAACACATCGCTTGGACTTCGTGGGTCGGCTTAGCAATAAGGGTAGCAACCCACAATTTCCCACTCATCTCTCCAGTGCCTGCACAGGGACAGTCTACCACAAGTGCAGCAAACAAAGCAATGGTCATCTTTCGGCTGATAAATTTATAACGACCATACCCCATACCCGGGGCAGCGGTATTCCTTCCCTGCAGGCATAACCTTAACACATAGATATATCACAAGAAGGCACACTCTAGTACCATTCAATATATCACAAATGAGTACCTCAGCGGCCAAACATTCAGTGCACTTAGGACACATTCTCGGTGTACCAGATTTCTAGGGTCCTACCATCGTTCAGAAGTCCGAGACTTGGCGGTCAACTTTGAGCATTTCTAGTCTTTCTGGCTCCAGGCCTAAGACTCTTATTATGTGCTCCAATGAATCAAATTACTTTAGGCAGTCTAGTCAGGCGAACATAACACAGTTATAGTTCAGTTATTTCCCATTGCTCAAATCACTAGGTTAATGCCGACGGTCACAGCCATCATGGCGAACGATAAGGCACAGGTCAGCCTTCCCTTTCCCGTTCGGCTCACTGGCCTTTTAAGATATCACAGCCCACACTAGCCACACGGTCTTCGAGAGACAAGTTTTGTCAATAAAAATTCTATCTGGAAGCTATCGCTGGTGATAGTCACTATCACCTGGCATTAGCTACAAAACTCTCGTCTGTCTCCAAACTCAGCAACAACTGGATCCTCAGTCCAGAAAATCCTATAGCATCCTGTAGTGCCAGAAAACTGGGCTTTCACAGCAATCAAAGCTCACCAAGAGATATCACCAACGATACTCGCTGTCGCCCGGCGATATCCAACAGTTATGCAAACTGTGGTACTTTCTGGGTATTTTCCTAGAGCACACCTCCAGTACTTCCTGCTACTCTCATTTCATAGGTACAATCCACAGACCACATAAACTACTAGTTTATACTCGGAGTCTTCTCTGGCATGCAAAATAAAACATCACTAATGAATACCAACCTATCCGGATGGGCTTCACACATCATGCTTATTCTGTACTGCGATTTCTGGATCGATATGCAAAACCAACCCGGGGATACTACGTACCGACCCATCAGAATTCCCTCGATTCTCCGCCTTTTGGTGGGGGATTCCATGCATATGCAAAAAGGAGGACTTCACTTGTCCAATAAGGAAGTTCGTTACGCTCGTAGTTCGTTTCGGAGCCATGAACGAGCTTTCTATCGGATAGAAAAGAGCACCTCACTTTCCCCTTCATGGGTCTTGCCTTGGTTTTTGATTTCGACTCCTGGATCTCCTTCACCAAGCCTTGCTAAGCTCATCCTCAGCCTTCTTCTTCCTCAGCTCTTTTCTCTCAAGAGTTTGGATGAAAAGGAGGAGAGAGAGTGAGAAGAAGAGAAATGAATTTTCTTTTCTCCACTCCTCTGCTTAAGTGGTCTCGGGATTAATCTCAGCCAAAAGAACATTTTATCCAAAGAAAGCAATGACCAGGATTTTAGCTGACATGTCAAAGTTAACGCTATCTCCTGGCGATATCCGCTATCGCCTGGGTGATATTGTCGGTAGCCACTTTGACCCTAGTCAACCATCGCTCATCGGCCGCCTTCTAGCCATCTGACACATGTCCAACCATATTTGGCTATATCGCCCAACGATAACCACTATCGCCACTCCGATAGCTCCACTCAACGCTTCATTGAATGCGTCGAGTGCATCGAGTCTACCCAATGCTTTGCTGAAGGCATTATGTGTGTCGAGTGCTATTGCCAGCGATACCCACTGTTGCCCGACGATAACCACTAAAAGTTTTGTTTCAGTTCCTTGGGTGTTACACTTTCCATCCTGCTAGATTTTTTACTATGGCACCTAAGAGATCGCCAAGAGTAACGATCCTTCTCTCTGGTCTTAGGATGTGCTTTTCCTTTATTATGTTGTTATGAATGCATATGAAGAGTCTCTTCCACTAATTAGTGGAAGACATGAACTCCTTTGGTTCATTCAAACCTCTAGGTCAATTGTGTTCGTCCCTAATATTTATTGTATGTAGAAATCCGATAGACGTGTGAATTTAGGCATTATGTGTGAAGCATACCCATGTTCATTGTCCCAGATCGGTGATGCTTGGTTTGGTGATGCATTTAGGCTAAGCCTAACGTGCATACCAGAGAATGACTCCAATAAATGAGTCATCGCATTAGGAGGAGTGGGACTATCGAAGTTTGTGATGTACTTAGTAAAAAACACATTGCTTTGCTGGTAGAATGCAAAACTTCTCCATATGTTCATAGTGATCGTGAAGCCTATGTCCTCTCGAGTGGATTAGGTGTGTAGCGTAATATTGGATAAACAAGATCGGGCCGAGGTAAAGTTGTTCCTGCACCATGTATGTCTAGACAAGGTGATTTAAACAATGGGCAGTGGCTTAAATGAACCTACACCTTGTTATTTGGCATGAGGGACTGAGTCAGGCTTGATTTCTATACTTAACAGAGTCTGCGTTTGCAATACTTAGATATGTGGTAATACTAGTACGAGTGTACACCTAAACATGCATTGAGAGCATGTAACATATGGTCATGCATACTTACGTTTGTGATGTTATATTAGCATCATGATTGATTGCTTAGGCAATTGAAGGAACCTCTAGGTAAACCAACCAAATATAATCTGCAAACTTAGGTTCTCCTTACTTTGATGCTCAATTTAGAAGATTGATTATGCTTGAAACCTCACCATGTGTAGAGTAGTCACACTTTCTCTTTCGATATGCATGATGCTTATTACAACTTACTTGTAGGAGAGTGGTATCACCTCCATAGAATCAGCTAGAATGGGGAGGGGGATTGTTATACGATTTGTGGTCAGCTCATAGCTGACCCTCAATTATCGCATATTTGTGTATGGTATAGGTACTGGTGAGCCAAGTTGGAAGTAGAGGGCAGAAACCCAATGTTGAACTGGCCTTTAAAGGCTAAACATCTTAAAACCTTTTCATGTATTTCCAACTCGCGTGCTGATGTATATAAAGCATGTTAGAGTATGATATATTTGCATGAATGTAAGGCCATAAGGACAAGACACTTATTGTAAAATATTCCTAGTGATGTGGACATTCATGGTTTAAATATATAAAATGCTTCCACTAGCATTTCATGCTTTTGATGCGAGTAAATGTGCTTTTTTGTTTATCATTTCATAATACTTAGCTTTTGTGTTTGATATGGCGTGGGGGTCTTGGCCTGACCTATATTTATATTGTTTGTATAGGCAGAGTGTTATAGAGAATATAACAAATATTGAGAAAAAAAATCTCAAATGACTGTTATATAGAAGAAGAGACTTAAATCTCTATGCGAAGAAGAAGAACTCAGTTGATCTTTTAGGTTGAATCCACAGAAACTTTACCATAAATGAAAGTGAGAAGCTCATTCTTTATGGAAAAATTCATACAACCACCTCTATAAAGGGTTCTTGAATCCCCCTTCAAAAGATTCAATGTGATTTGCATCTCTAATGTAAAATTCTCTATTGGGTGTTTGAGTCTCCAGTGGAAAGAATTTTGACCTTGCATAGGTAGTAGATTCATAGAGTACGTGGAAGAGTGGACATGCTCTAATTTTTAGGAGAACCACTATAAATTTATTTGTGTCCTCTTTATAACTTTATTTCGATTTATTGTACATTTTAGTTGCTCTAATCTTTATTTATTTTATGGTAATATAGAAAAATGTTTTGAACTCTCTATCTACCCTCCTTTAGAGATATAATAAGTTCTATTATGCACTAGTAATAGATAGATCATGTTTATCTCTAAGAGTTAAAACCTTTGTGAACAAATATCTGGTTGTTGAAGAGTCACTCTAAGAATCACATTCTACAAACATGTCTAAAACTATAGATTATGCCTCTACATTCAAAGCTCACATATGCAACTTTGATAAGTTTTTCCTTTGGAAGCCTAGGATTAGACTCTCTATGAACTCTATTGATGAAGAAATCTTTTATACTGTTTTGATTGATCATTTTATCCTCATGAAGTCAAACTCTGCCATTGGAAAGGAAATAATAAAGTCAGAGAAAATGGCCTAAATTAGACAAAATGGCAAGCTCAAAAGATGTCAAGTCCATGAACATGTTATTCATAAATATAGTTGATGTATTGCGCAATAATATGGTCAATTACACCTCACCTAAAAAATCAAGAAATCATTAATAGGCGTGATTGAAGGTAGTGAAGATGTAAGAAAATTATAAGAAATTTGTTCTCATCACAAATTATGAGGCCTTCAAGATGAAGGAAGGAGAACCAGTTGTAGATTGATATAAAATATTTAATCTCATAATCAATGAGTTGAAGATTTTTGGGAGAGAAATTTTTTTTGTAAAGTAGAATAACAAGCTACTAAATAGACGTGCAGAGGAGTATGACTCATATGCTTATGCCATTACAGAAAATAAAAAAGATTTAAGAGATCACAATTGATGGACTCTATGGAAGAATATTGCCCTTTGAATTGGTAATCAAATCAAGTAAAGGGGAAGAGGTCATCTCTAACCCCATGGAATTAATTAAGAAAATAGTGGCCCTTATAACCACTAAATACAAGAATATCTCAACCTTTACTGATGAATAAATTGTACTCCTAGCGAGGAGTCTAAATAACTAGAGCACAAACAAAAAGTTCTCTTCTAGTCACAAATAAAGATCTACCACTATGCATAAAATCAATAGGAATCAAGATAGGATGAAACTTTAGGCTTAAGCATAATGCAATGTGTCCAAAGATAAACATAAAGTTTTAATTCACATTTAAGCAAAGGATATTGATGCTAAAAAAATAATCCACCAATAGAATTAAAGAAGTAAACACCACAAACTTGCAATTTAGCAAATAGGCTTACTTCAGTGCTTGAGCTACAAAAAATAGGTCATACAAACATATATTATTATTATTTACATGGGGTGATGAATTGTATCCTCTCACCTAAGGATGGATATATGGGGGCGACAGCCCCCCCCCCCCCCCAAGGATTTTGGTAAAATAGATGTTGAACTTGGGTTTCTCTCGTCGAACCAATGAATTTTGACTACTTATACATCAAAAACGGTGTCCGAATAAGGGATAAATGGGCTCGGAAAGGTGGAGACATTTGCAAAATCTTTTGATTTGAAGATAAGAAAGTTGGCATGAGCGCTAACTGGTTTAATTAATTTTTACGGAGATGACATACGTAAATTTAGTTGATATAGCTACAATCAATTTTGACCCCGCCAAGTCCTTCTTTTTTACTCATAGCTTCTTCGAGATCTCTAAAAGAAACACTATCATCATTTTCATCATGATATAACGCGACATATTCTTTACTTAACTCTTGTAATCTTGTTTATTTTACTAGTGTCTCCTTTATTACACCCTAAGAGTACACGAGATCAAAGTCAATGAATTTTGATTACGTGTTTCTCAAACCTCTTGAATGGTTTGGGCCCCCCATGTTGAAATTCTTATTCTCTATAGTAGGGGCACACGTCCACACTTTTGTTTTGAGTTCATTTTAATACAAAGTTCTCTTAATTCGAGGATGAACATTCATATGCTCTTAGGGGTGTTGATGAATGATGATGACAATGAGGTCAATCAAATGTTTAAATACTGATGATAACACATTGCACTTTTATTACAACCCAGACTTTGTAGCAAGGTCATTTTAATCATTTTCATTGCAACAAATAAATTTTTTCTTGAATTTATTTACTTCATCACACAATCATTTAACCTGAACACCTGAACAAATAAATCAAATTGGAATTATTGATAGGACCCCCCCCCCCCCTCCCCTAGTCAAACTTCCTAGATTCGCCCCTGCTCTCACCCCTTTCCATTCAATTTTTCCTCCACAATAAGATTGATGAATCTTATTCTTTCATGCCCTACAATTCTTTTCTCCACTTCGTATCACAAATAATTCACATCTTCCCCTTACAAAGCATAACAAACTCAACAACTAAAGTGTGAGAATAAGGAGGTTGTATGACGTCAGTGATATGAAAGTTGTAGTAACTAAATGATGTGAGTGTAGGTAGAACTTGTATGTGTAGTGGTAAATTTAACATGGAATGGTGCAATGGATAAAACTATCCAAAAGAAGTCCTGTATGATTTTCGGAACACAAAAAATATCTGTAGATGCTTTGAAGTTCGCATTGGGGCATGTTCTAATTATTTTGTTAAATGATATAATCATAATTAATTGAGGGTCATTCTCTACAATGAATTAGCATACTACTACGCAAAACTACAAAATCATTATCACGCGGGAAATAAACAAGAGAATTACATAACTTGCACAATAAAGGTATGTTAGGTCCATAATGATTTAACATGGCTTAACAAATTTTCAATATAAATCAAAGTGAGAATGAAGGATTTAATACGACTTAATAACATATTGAACATGCTTAAATATATTTTCACAAAGGATGGGTTAATTACACTTAAAAATGAGGCTATTTTTAAAAAATATATTGGGACAATTTTCAAAGTGTACTCAAAATTGATTTTAGAGGTGTAAGCTCAGAAGTGAGAGTGAAAATGATTTAGTTGTCTTACCTAAATCACCTAGAGGCAGGGGGGGTGAATAGGTGAGTTGTGCGTTTTTTTGCGGAATAAAAGTTTAAAGAGCTATTTACAGAAAATTAACCAAGCAATCACAAACGACACCAAGAATTGTAGTGGTTCCCCAACCTTGGGTACATCCACTTTCCACTCACCGATATAGCAAAGCACTAGACTCGGCTACTCCACTAATCTCGGATTGAAAATAATCCTACACCTCGGAACAATATTACTATAGCTCGATCCCAAAAACTCGATCTACACTCGGAAGAGAAAACTTCTTACAAGAACTCGGAGAACAAAGCAACTACGACTCTGAGAAAGATCTCCTATGAGAATAAATTGAAATAAACAAATACAAATAGTGATTTGATCTCAGATCTTGAAACCTTCTGCCTGTTCTTCTTCCTTGAACTTTGCGGCTTGATCAGAAATGGTTGAAGAAGAATTGGCAAGATCTCTGGATCTCAAATTCTCTGGACTCGGCAAGATCAAGTATTGGATATGTAGAATGTAGAATGACTTGATCTCTGAATCAACTTCTCTAAATCGATCTGGATCAGAAGCAAATCAGCAAGAATGGCAATGAAGAGCAGTACTTCCGATTATGGAAAGAAAATTATGGATTCAGAAAAACATGGAATATCTTGCGACTGATTGTTATTCTTCTTAGGGTTGGTTGAAAATGACAAAACCTTTTATAAGACTTGCCTAATGGTCATAATCACAATTAATGACAACCACGTGGACCAATCACGCACTAACAACATTTGAAATTCACGTCTGGCTGGACTTAGAAGATTTGTAGAAAAATAGTACGGGTGTTCTCGAGAGAAAGAATAGTACTCGAGAAAAAACTTACTGGTTCTCGAGAAGAACAATGAGGATCTCGAGAAAAACACTTAGAAAAATATGTGGAGGTGGAAATCTGCAGTGTCGAAATGGAAAGAAGTACTCGAGAAAAATATACTTTTGTTCTCGAGAAGAATCACTTTGGTACTCGAGAATAGATAATCATCTTGAGAACAAATGTCTCACTCTAGAGAAAAATACTCTGGGTCTCGAGAAATAACTTCTGCATCTCAAGAACAAATCATAGTCTTCTCGAGAATAAATTTGGTCTTCTCGAGAAAAAGACTTAGAAAAACAATTGTTTGGAAAAGAAACAACCCGAGAAGGAATGTCATATAGTACTCGAGTACATAGGCCCTTCTCGAGAACAACATTAAGCTTTCTCGAGAACAACTTCTGCCACTCGAAATTAAGGCAAGTCTAACTCGAGAAATATCTTAAGTCCCTCTCGAGTACAATTATAGTACTCGAGAAAAACACTTAGACAAATCTGAAAAACTAAAAAACTTAATTCTTCATTAAAATTAGCATCCATCTTTTCTTTTGCCCTTAGTGCTTGAAAAAGAAGTGTGTCCCAATAGAGAGGCTACACATGAGTCAACACCATGGATCACACAATGAGGGATTACATTGTATGGTCTTGTGTTTGGAGACTCATTATAGACTGACATTGGTCTACAATTAGCAATTAAGTCCTGCAAACACTTAACTAAAAATAGCATCAAATACAAACTTAATTCATCTTAGTTTAAGGGTGACTTCATACAAATATGGTCTATTGTGGATGCAATACCCAACAATCTCCCACTATTTATAGAAGTCATAACCCTATACACTAAGGTGAATTACATCAAGAGAAAACAAATAAAGAAACTAATAGCATGATAATTGGGAGAAATGCAGTAATACGTAAAAATCAGGTTAGCAGAATTAGAAGTTCATATAAATAGAAATTTTTCCAAGAGAAAATTTAAATTTGAAAGATATTGTACCTAATCACCTAGAGGGGGGGGGGGTGAATAGGTGACTTAAATCGTTTTAACTTTTTAGGCAGAATTTAGATTATAACACAGAATTATATCTACTTTATCACAGCACACAATCAGCAATCACAGCATTCCACAAGCACACAGTAGACACTCAGATTTATAGTGGTTCCCCAAGATTTGGGTACATCCACTTTCCCCCTTCGCCTATCTAGTAGTGTACTAGATTCGGCCAAACTCCTCCACTATCTCAGATCCTCAGATCTTACACTCAGAACCCCAAAATAAGGTTCCTACAACTCAGGCCCAAGGCCCTACAACTCAGCTTCTTCACAAAGCCTACACTCAGCCACCAAGGCCTACACTCAGCCACCAAGGCCTACACTCAGCCACAAAAGGCCTACACTCAGAGATACAACTCTCCTACACTCAGGCACACAGGCCCTACACTCAGCCTTTATAATTACAGGCTTACAAAACTCAGATCCCTAAGGATCCTATAAGATAATATGAATACAAAATGTTAACTCTACAACTCAGAGAAAAGAGAGAAGAGTTGTGAGTTTCTTGATGAGTTCTTGGAAGAACTCAGCTGAGATCAATCTGACTTGGCTTTCTTCAAAGCTTCTTGAAAGTAGAACACAATAAGATTAATCTCTTCTGCAGTTGATCCTTGATCTCTGCAACTTAAGATTCAGAACAAATCTGAACCCTTCTTCTCAGCCTGGTTCCAACAGCTGACTTCTTGGATGGAGCTCTCTCTCTCCAACTTCTTAGATCTTCAGTAGATTCTTCAAGGAATAGCTAGATCTTCTTCTTGTTAATGATCACTTGAACATTAATTCAATCTTTCAATCATCTATTTCTGTAGACAGTGTAAGCCTATTTATAGGCCTTCTTTATGGTAACCGGCTGGTCCGGTCCATAACTGATTTCTGACAACTCTGACAGGTGCAGTAGATCGGCTGGAATGGCAGCTGTCAAGTCATCCAGTCAGTTCTTGAAAATTCTGTAACTGTCTGAAAGTGTCGAGACTGTCTGTCTTTAAGTGTCGACACTTATAGACCAAGTGTCGACACAAGTTGTCTAAGTGTCGACACTAGCCTACAAGGTGTCGACATAACTCCTTGTGTTGTAGATTTTATATCTCGACACTACTTCTTCTTTATGTGTCGACACTGATATTAAGTGTTGACACAACACTTTGTTCTTCAGCACTTTGTTGACTTCTTGTAAGTGTCGACACAACTTCTTTGTGTCGACACATCTTCATGTGTTGAACTTGTCAGTGTCGACACTGCTTCTTGGTGTCGACACATGTCTTCAGTGTTGATACTTGCTGAGTGTCGACACACCTCCTTGTGTCGACACATTCTTCTTCAGTTGAGACTTTTGCTGAGTGTCGACACATCTCCTTTGTGTCGACACTTGTACTTAGAATATTTTGCTGAACTTTGCTAAGTGTCGACACAGCTCCTTGTGTCGACACTTTCTTCAAGTGTTGAGTCTTCAGCTAAGTGTCGACACATTCTTTCTTGTGTCGACACTTTCTTCAAGTGTTGACTGTTCTGCAGTGTGTCGACACATTGTTCTGGGTGTCGACACTTTCTTCAAGTGTTGAGTCTTCTGCTGAGTGTCGACACATATTTCTTGTGTCGACACTTATACTTAGTCTCTGCTGACTTTTGCTGAGTGTCGACACAGCCTTCAAGTGTCGACACTTTCTGATGTAGACACAGTTTCTCTGGGTGTCGACACAACTGCTAAGTGTCGACACTGCTTCACTGCACTTTTCTTCATTGAGTGTCGACACAGCTCCTTGTGTCGACACTTTTTGTCTAGTGTTGACTCTGCATCCCTGGTGTCGACACAATGACTCCAAGTGTCGACACTGCTTGCCTGGGTGTCGACACAAGTCTTCTTAAGTGTCGACACTTTCCCTCTGGGTGTCGACATATGGACTTAGAAACTTTTTCTTCTTTCCTGTAAATACTTAACCTGCACAAGTAAACTCAAAACACATCAAATACATTTTGATGTATATCATTGAGTAGGGTGAGGCTTCTTTAAATCAGGTACATTTGAACCAATGTACCCAACAATCTCCCCCTATTTGGAGAAGTCATAACCCTTAGTCAATGATATACACCATTCATAATAAAATTACAAAATGATGTAAAGCAGGATTATATATCAGGGCAAACATAAACATGTATCAATCAAACATGTATACATAGACATTATCTCAGAACAATTATGAAATAAATTCATCACACAGCAAAATTTATCACACAGCACATTGTTCTAACACTTTATCATATTCATAATTCTAAAGTTTACAGAATGTTTTACATCAAAAGATTACATAGTAAACTTAAGAAAATTCTATTCTATTTTTGTTCAGCCTCCTTGATCACTATTCCTTTTCCAGATTGTACTTTGGCTTGAACAGGAGCTTCAGCAACTTCAGCATCAGCAGGCTTCTTGCCTTTCAGATCCTTTTTCTTTAGATCTTCTGCTTTAATCTTTTGCCTCTCAAAATAATGATAAGGCTTGGGAAAATACTTGCTAGGCTCCTGGGCAGTAGGAGGTAGCTTTCCCATCTTGGCCTTTCTTCTATATTGGACTATGGCTTCTTGCCTTGTCTCATGCTTCCTCCATTCTGTTTCAGAAAACCACTTGTTTCTGTCTTGTATATTATCTTTTGCAGCTTTCCATGCAGTTAAGATAATTTTTCTTGAAGTGGGGCTCCACTGCTCAAAGTCTGGTCTTTGTTCAGCTTGTTCCCTGAACCTCTTCTTAGACAGTCTGGCTTCTTGTTCAGCTTGCTCTTTCAAGATAGCTTCCTGTAAAGCCTCAGATACTGGCTGAACCACTTTGTCAAGAATAACCTTCTGATTTCCATCAGGTGGACTATACATGGACTGTATGTCAGCTTGAACCATATCAAAATCTGGTGGAGGATAGATCACTTGAGCTACTTCTGGTTGCTCACCTCCAAGATATGTATGGTTAACTCAAGATTTTGCTACATCATTATCATCACATAAAGGAGGATAACCAAGAGTGGCTCTGATGGAATTAGAAACCCATTTTGCATGGTCAGAGCTAGCTTTGACTAATACCCTCTCCCCCTTTATTACTTCTCTTTCGATGTGATCCCTTAAATCATCTTTTTGAAATCTGATTTGGGCATTTATATAATTGACTCCATCCCTGTAGAAAGGTTTTAACCTTTGGAGTTTTTCAGTGAGAAGCTTCTGAGAGTCTTGAATGGCAGACTTAACAGCAGTTATTTCCTCTTGAAATGCTTTGTCAAAATCTGTCATAGCAGTAGCAGTAGAAGTTGTCAGGCCAGCAGCAATGTTCTTCATCTCTGTGACAATAGCATTGTGAGATTCTGCCAAATTGTCATTCATTCTGATTTGGTTCTCTAGAACATACCCTTGCTTGACTTTAAGTTCATCTACTTGAGCTTTTATCTTCTCCTGATGTGTAGCCAAGTACACCACTGCATTCCCTCCCTTGTGGAAGCAGTCAGTCATGTCCTTCTTATTAAGATTCATTTCAAATCTTATAGCCTTGATATCCTGGGCCAAATCAAACTGAAGAGATTTGTGTCACTCATCCACATATGTCTCTATAGCTTTCCTGTGCTCATCAAGTTTAATCTGCATTGCAACCATTAGAGCACTATAATCAACAGTTGGTGCTGGCTGTGATATAGGCTGTTGTGCTACAGTTTGCAAAGCCTATTTGTAACTCTGGCTCCTTCTTTTGAATACTTGAAACTTCTTTTTCTTAGCCCTGGTAGCCTCCTCATCTTCAGAAGCTGAGGTTCTAGCTATGTCTACCCTCTCCTTAGGAAGCTCCTCAACAGCTGGTTGTTTCTCAGGCCCTTGCCTTGCAGGTTCTTCAAGAATTGCCACTTGCTCCCCCTCAACTGGAGCATTCTCCCCCTCAGCAGCAGTTTCTTTATCAAAATCAGTTTGATCCAGGTTAAGGAACAGATCTTCCATTGTATATTCTTGTGGAGAATGGGCTGGAGAAACTCTTGGCTCATCAACCACTGGATCAGATACAACTTGAACTGTAACAGATGTGTCCTCCATGACAACATCTGGTGGTAGAATATCAATATGTGGTTGCTCAAGGATGATGTGTGTTGCTTGTTCACTTTCCAGTGTAGTTGGTTCTTCCACTACTAGTGGCTCCCCCTAGACTGAATCCTGGTGTAAGGGGCTAGATGGTGGTAGCTCCCCCTGCCTCTCTGTAGTATGTTGTTGAGCTGGAGACTTCCCAGCAATTCCAGTGTCTTCTTGTCCATCATCTGGTGTAAAGACAACTTGTTCTTCACTATCAGAGCTGCTAGTTGACTCTTGAGCCACTGGGGCAGTTTTCTTCTTCTTCTTCAGTGGAGTTTCCTTCTCAGAAGTTATTTTCTCAGGGGTTGGCATCTCCTTAGACAAAACCATGTCCCATCTAGAGAATATTCTCAAGTCCATCTTCCTCATATGGTTGATCTTAGTGCCAGCAGCCTGACTCATAACCTCTGGTATGCTACCAGCTAGGTATAAACTTATTATTCTACCCAAATTGGGCTTCTTCATACTCTCCTTGATCTTTTCAAAAACTACTACAGACCAATCAGTTTTGAGGCTGAAGATTATCCTGGTCATGAGATTGAACATATGGGCAGATACCCTGTCATGCCCTCCAGGCTTACTTAAGATTACTTTTCCAACAATTTCTGATAGAAATTTTCCCTGGCTGTTCATGTATTTCCTATTAAACACAGATCCAATTTTCATCTTTGAATCCAGACCACACCATGTCAATCCTTCTCTGGTCTTAGAAGCAGTTACTTCTTCTTCTTCCTTGGTTCTAGGCTGGTTTAGAACCTTTCTTAAACTTTTTGGTGATACCTTCACCTTTTCTCCATGGACCCTGGATTTGATCTTGAATCCAGATTCGTCTATTTTAGCTCCATTCAGAAACTCTAGAACTTCCTTCTTTCAGATCTTTGTAGTCTCTGAAACAAGAAATTCTAACCCCGAGTCTGCAACTAGGGTTATCACATTCTTAATTTCTGGGTCTGCATCCTCAAACGCTTGTCGCACCAGTTCGTAGCCTTCATTGACGTTCTCCTCGAGCTTTGGCGCCATTAGGGTTTGAAGAATTTGAACTGAGAGAAGAGAGGTGTCGACACACAAATTTGGTCTTAAAACTTTTGAAAGCGTGTCGACAGACTAAGGTAAAATCCTATTTATACCTTTCTAGGTTTGAAGATGAAAAGGCGGGTTAACTAACTTAAATTGTGTCGACACTGTCAATAAGTGTCGATACTGACTTATAATGTCTCGACACCTATGTGTCGACACAAGTTTAGTCAACAGATTATATGTGTCGACACTTGTTTATGTGTCGACACCACTTAACTCGACATTTAGTCGAGACTTTACTTAGATAATTATGAGTAAACACTAAGTGTCGACACCACCATGGATGTGTCGACACCTACTTGTCATGTGTCGACACTAATTTTATGAAGTGTCGACACCAACTTCCTAGATGTGTCGACACCATTTCACTGAAGTGTCGACACCAATTTTCTGTGTCGACACAGATATCTCTGTGTGTCGACACCTTTTTACTTAGCCATTTCTATAAACTTATTCTAAGTGTATCATACCTAGTTCAATTTTAAACCTATTGAACTTAGTTTCTTCTAAGGGCTTAGTATACATATCA
This sequence comes from Platanthera guangdongensis, assembly GCA_039583875.1. Taxonomy (NCBI): domain Eukaryota; kingdom Viridiplantae; phylum Streptophyta; class Magnoliopsida; order Asparagales; family Orchidaceae; genus Platanthera; species Platanthera guangdongensis. The sequence continues at coordinate 157,431,172 of CM077162.1, read as the reverse complement.
GCTAGTTGATTATCTATTCTAACATATTCCAGTAAAATATCTTCTTTCTCTACATGCTCCCTAAGAAAATGATATTTTATTTCAATATGTTTAGTTCTACTATGGGAAACAGGATTATGTGCAATTGATATAGCACTTGTAGAATCACAAAAGAGTGGAGTTCTACTTACCTGACTTCCATAATCCTCAAGCTGATGTTGTATCCATAGAAGTTGAGCACAGCAACTTCCTGCAGCCACATATTCTGACTCTGCAGTGGAGATAGCCACACTTGTTTGCTTCTTGCTACTCCATGAAATCAGTCTTCCACCTAGGAATTGACAGGTTCCACTTGTGTTTTTTCTGTCTCCTTTGCATCCTGCAAAGTCTGCATCTGAATAACCTGTTAGTTCAAAATCCCCATTCCTAGGGTACCAGAGGCCTAGATAAGGAGTGCCCTTTAGATATCTCAATATCCTTTTGACAGCTGTCAAATGAGACTCCTTAGGTCATGCTTGATACCTTGCACAGACACATGTAGCATACATGATATCTGGTCTACTTGCAGTCAAATATAATAGGGAGCCAACTATCCCTCTATACAAAGACTCGTCTACAGGTTTCCCTGCATCATCCTTGCTAAGAGACATACTTGACCCCATAGGAGTCTTCATGGTACTGGATGAATCCATACCATACTTCCTTATGAGTTCTAGGGTGAACTTAGACTGGCATATGGATAAACCATTCTCAGTCTGTCTTACTTGGAGACCCAAGAAGAACTTAAGCTCTCCCATACTACTCATCTCAAATTGACCTTGCATTAGTTTTGCAAACTTTTTGCAAAGGCTACTTTCAGTAGACCCAAATATAATGTCATCTACATATATTTGGACTAGTATTACTTTGTCTCTGGATTCCCTAAGGAATAGAGTCTTGTCTATTTTCCCCCTTGTGAACTTATTCTCAATGAGGAAACTAGACAGGGTTTCATACCAAGCCCTAGGGGCTTGCTTTAACCGATACAATGCTTTCCTAAGTCTATAGACATGATTAGGTAGAGTTGAATCAACAAAACCTAATGGATGTTCCACATAGACTTCCTCTTTTAGATTACCATTTAGAAATGCTGACTTGACATCCATTTGGTAAACTTTAAATCCTTGAAAGGTTGCATAGGCCAGGAACATCCTTATGGCTTCCAGTCTGGCTACTGGAGCAAAGGTTTGATCAAAGTCAATACCTTCTTCTTGCCTATATCCTTTAGCAACCAATCTTGCTTTGTTCTTAATGATGACTCCATGTTCATCCATCTTTTTCCTAAAGATCCACTTGGTCCCAATTATGTTGTGGTCTTTTGGTTTAGGAACAAGCTCCCAGACCTTGCACCTCTTGAACTGATTCAGCTCTTCTTGCATTGCCTCAATCCAATGAGGGTCTAGGATGGCTTCTTCAAACTTCTTTGGTTCAACTTGGGATAGGAAACTAGAGAAGAGCACTGCATTCAGATTTCTGCTCCTTGTTTGTACCCCTTGACTTGGATCACCAATGATTTATTCTGCTGGATGATCTCTAAGATGCCTATTGGCTGGAGGCATCCTGGCTTCAGGTTGAACTTCTTAAACTTCTTCATCTTGTTGTACTCCTTGTACTTCACCTGCATTAGGTACATGTAGTACTCCACCTGGACAGCAGCTACTGTCTTCTACTTGCTGTCTTGCAGTAGGTCTTTCTTCAACAGTGAGCCTGTCCAACTTCTCAGTTATACCTGTGGGGCTGCAAATACTACTAGATAACTCATTGTTAATAAGTCTAGTTTCATCAAATACTACATGTACAGACTCTTCTACAACTTGAGATGACAAGTTGTAGACTCTATAAGCTTTACTGTTGTTGTTGTACCCAACAAAAATTCCCTCTTGGGACTTGGCAGCAAACTTAGTCAAGTAAGACTTTCCATTGTTAAGTATAAAGCACTTACAACCAAAGATCCTGAAGTAGGATAGGTTTGGTTTCCTGCCTTTCACAACCTCATAGGGGGTCTTGTTGTGGCCTTTAGTAATGGTAGCCCTATTAATAACATGACATGCAGTATTAACTGCTTCAGCCCAGAAGTATTCTGGTAGTGATGTATCACTTAATAGGGTCCTACCAGCCTCAATCAAGGTTCTATTCTTCCTCTCAGCAATGCCATTTTGCTGAGGTGTTCTTGGTGAAGAAAACTCTTGAAATATCCCAAATTCTTCACATAGTTTTGCCATACTATCAGACTGAAATTCTGTACCATGGTCACTTCTTATTTTGACCACTGTACTAGCTAGTTCATTCTGAATTTATTTGACAAAGCTATAGAAGACACTAGGTGTTTCAGATTTCTGTCTAAGAAAGAACACCCAGGAAAACCTTGAGTAGTCATCTACAACTACAAAGGTATAGACCTTCCTACCTAGGCTGTGAACTGGCATTGGACCAAAGAGATCCATATGCAAGAGGTATAAACACCTCACAGCATCTTTATTTTCAATGCTCCTAAAGGTGGATCTAGTCTGCTTGCCCTTTAGACAAGCTGAGCATATTCCATCTTTAATACACTTAACTTGAGGACCATTCCTCACTAACTCTTTGCTAAAGAGTTTGCCAATTGTCTTGTAGTTTAGATGGACTAGCCTCTTGTGCCATTTGACACAATGAAAGACTGTCTCATCAGCTACAAGACACACTGGAGAACCATTGTTCTCAACCATAATGTCTTGGCAGTAGACATTCCTTTTTCTATAACCAGTCAAAATGATCTCTTGATCATTTGACCTCCTGATATGACAACCATCTTTGACAAATGAGATGTCATATCCTACATCACTCAATTGACTTATACTAATAAGGTTATGTTTCAAACCTTTAACATAGGCCACTTGAGTAATTGTAATATAGGAGTTAGATATGTTACCAAATCCCTTGATGATCCCTTTTTCAGAACCACTAAAGGTGACTTTTGGACCATCCTTGATGGGTGTGTAGTCCTTTCGTAAACCCCTTGTTCCAGTCATGTGTCTGGAACATCCACTGTCCAAGTACCATATTGGGGCATGGTCACTTGGACTCACCTGCAAAACAGATTAGTGAACCTTAGAACCCAAAGAATTCTTGGGTCCTTGGTACCGGTTAGTTTGCATCCTAACAAAGCTACCTGCAGGTTTTCCAACAGGCAGTTTGCTACTCACTTTGGCACTAGCATTGTGCCAACAGTCCATTGCAAAGTGGCCTACCTTGCCACAGCACCAACACTCAAACTTATTGTACCTTTGCTTAGGTACAGTCTTGGCTGTTTTATCTACAGCTGACTTGTTGAGAGTTGGGGCTTTGCCCTTGGACTTGGACTTGACAGTCCTAGCTGGTTTAGTAAATCCCAGTCTAGCTCTACCTTTGTGATGAACAAATTCATCAATTAAGGGTAGAACTGACTTAGGTTTAGAAAACCTAGCAACTAAGTCTTTCTCCTTCTGAAGATTAATCTCCAGACTCTTGATTTGATCATTCTTAAATGATATAGTCCCCATCTGAATCACAGTTATGTGCTTCAGTCTGGCTATCTCATTTAGCTTTTGATCAAACATCTTCTCATAATCAGTTGCAGCCATTTCAGACTTGCAATCTCCTTAGCTTGACTCTTGGCCAAGGATTTGCATTTCTTAAATGCTTGCAACAGAACTTTATATTCATCTATCAATTAATGAATAACCTCATCAGACTCAGATGCACTCTCATCACTTGATGATGATGAATCTGATTCTGTACAAGCACAAGAAATTGAACTGAAAGAACAATGTTGTACCTTATTAGGTCCTGGCTGCTCCAGGATTTTGTCACTTTCTATCAATGCCATTATCCCTTGGCACTGACTGTCCTCTTGTTCATATATAGAGTTCATGATCTGAATGAACTCTTCTTCTTCTTCCTCAGCAAACAGTCCTATATATGCCTCAGCATCTGACTCAGTTTCTGATGAAGAAATATTTGACAGGCTCTTATCCTTTTTGGCAACAAAAGACTTTTCCTTCTTGCCCTTGTATTGAGTCTTTTTCTTGTCATTAGACTCCTTCCTTTTCTCTGGACAGTCTGCAATAACATGTCCTTGTCTATTACAACAATAGCATACTATTTTTGAAAGAGTTGCTTTGCTAGACTTAATCTTTTTCCTGTCTTTATTTGAAGATTTTTTATTCTGATAATAGTCTTCTTTACCCTGCGAAGTAGATGGCCTTGTCCTCCACTGTTTCTTCTTTAAGAACTTCTGAAAATGTCTTGTGAAGGCAGCAAAGTCCTAATCACTTTCACTGCTTTCAGACTTTCTACTTGCTGACTCATCTGACTCAGTTTCAGCTACTTTTGGTGGTGGAGTTGGTGACTTACTTCTGTACTTTCTGGGGGCTTCTGTTTCGAACGCCACTGTTCTTTCTTTATGTTCACTTCTTGTTGATTTCTCCTCTTCTTTCCTCACCATCAACTGCATTTCATAGGACAGCAGTTTGCCAAACAGTGTTGGTGGAGGAATTTCTGCTAACTTTGCCATTTCCCTTATGACACAGATCTTGGTGTCCCAATCTTTTGTTAGGGACCTTAGAAACTTATCATTGAGTTCATAATTATTGAACTCTCTGCCATAGGACATGAGCTCATTCACAATCCTGTAAAACTTCTTATAGCATTCAGTTATGCTATCAGCTTTACCTTGCCTAAAACTTTCATATTCTTGGTTGAGCAAGGATTTTCTGTCTTGCCTCACTTCTTCAGAACCCTCCATATACACAATAAGAGTATCCCACATTTCCTTGGATGTCTTGCAGTGTATCAAATTCTGAAAAGTAGCATCATCTATAGCACTCACTATGATATTCTGAGCCCTTTTGTCCATTGTGGCTAGAACAATCTCATCCTTTGTCATTTCAGAGAAATCCATAGGTGTCCTCTGATTTGCATCTAAGACTGAAACCTTCATGGGCACATAAGACCCTTCTTTCACTGTGATATATATCCTAGGGTCTGAGGCTTCCATAAACAGTCTCACTCTTTCCTTACAGATACCAAAGATCTCTTTTCTATATATGGGTAGCTTCATGGATCCCAATTCCTTATGATTCTCAGTGGAACCCATGGTTCTTGATTTTCTTGAATCTGTAATGTACTTAGACTGAATCTGCCAACAGGATCTACTCAGACAGTTATGTCCTTTTATGAGTAACCTCGCTTTGATACCACTTGAAAGATATTGTACCTAATCACCTAGAGGGGGGGTGAATAGGTGACTTAAATTGTTTTAACTTTTTAGGCAGAATTCAGATTATAACACAGAATTATATCTACTTTATCACAGCACACAATCAGCAATCACAGCATTCCACAAGCACACAGTAGACACTCAGATTTATAGTGGTTCCCCAAGATTTGGGTACATCCACTTTCCCCCTTCGCCTATCTAGTAGTGTACTAGATTCGGCCAAACTCCTCCACTATCTCAGATCCTCAGATCTTACACTCAGAACCCCAAAACAAGGTTCCTACAACTCAGGCCCAAGGCCCTACAACTCAGCTTCTTCACAAAGCCTACACTCAGCCACCAAGGCCTACACTCAGCCACCAAGGCCTACACTCAGCCACAACAGGCCTACACTCAGAGATATAACTCTCCTACACTCAGGCACACAGGCCCTACACTCAGCCTTTATAATTACAGGCTTACAAAACTCAGATCCCTAAGGATCCTACAAGATAATATGAATACAAAATGTTAACTCTACAACTCAGAGAAAAGAGAGAAGAGTTGTGAGTTTCTTGATGAGTTCTTGGAAGAACTCAGCTGAGATCAATCTGACTTGGCTTTCTTCAAAGCTTCTTGAAAGTAGAACACAATAAGATTAATCTCTTCTGCAGTTGATCCTTGATCTCTGCAACTTAAGATTCAGAACAAATCTGAACCCTTCTTCTCAGCCTGGTTCCAACAGCTGACTTCTTGGATGGAGCTCTCTCTCTCTCCAACTTCTTAAATCTTCACTAGATTCTTCAAGGAATAGCTAGATCTTCTTCTTGTTAATGATCACTTGAACATTAATTCAATCTTTCAATCATCTATTTCTGTAGACAGTGTAAGCCTATTTATAGGCCTTCTTTATGGTAACCGGCTGGTCCGGTCCATAACTGATTTCTGACAACTCTGACAGGTACAGTAGATCGGATGGAATGGCAGCTGTCAAGTCATCCAGTCAGTTCTTGAAAATTCTGTAACTGTCTGAAAGTGTCGAGACTGTCTGTCTTTAAGTGTCGACACTTATAGACCAAGTGTCGACACAAGTTGTCTAAGTGTCGACACTAGACTACAAGGTGTCGACATAACTCCTTGTGTTGTAGATTTTATATCTCGACACTGCTTATTCTTTATGTGTCGACACTGATATTAAGTGTTGACACAACACTTTGTTCTTCAGCACTTTGTTGACTTCTTGTAAGTGTCGACACAACTTCTTTGTGTCGACACATCTTCATATGTTGAACTTGTCAGTGTCGACACTACTTCTTAGTGTCGACACATGCCTTCAGTGTTGATACTTGCTGAGTGTCGACACAGCTCCTTGTGTCGACACATTCTTCTTCAGTTGAGACTTTTGCTGAGTGTCGACACATCTCCTTTGTGTCGACACTTGTACTTAGAATATTTTGCTGAACTTTGCTAAGTGTCGACATAGCTCCTTGTGTCGACACTTTCTTCAAGTGTTGAGTCTTCAGCTAAGTGTCGACACATTCTTTCTTGTGTCGACACTTTCTTCAAGTGTTGACTCTTCTGTAGTGTGTCGACACATTGTTCTGGGTGTCGACACTTTCTTCAAGTGTTGAGTCTTCTGCTGAGTGTCGACACATCTTTCTTGTGTCGACACTTATACTTAGTCTCTGCTGACTTTTGCTGAGTGTCGACACAGCCTTCAAGTGTCGACACTTTCTGATGTAGACACAGTTTCTCTAGGTGTCGACACAACTGCTAAGTGTCGACACTGCTTCACTGCACTTTTCTTCATTGAGTGTCGACACAGCTCCTTGTGTCGACACTTTCTGTCTGGTGTCGACTCTACATCCCTGGTGTCGACACAATGACTCCAAGTGTCGACACTGCTTGCCTGGGTGTCGACACAAGTATTCTTAAGTGTCGACACTTTCCCTCTGGGTGTCGACACATGGACTTAGAAACTTTTTCTTCTTTCCTGTAAATACTTAACCTGCACAAGTAAACTCAAAACACATCAAATACATTTTGATGTATATCATTGAGTAGGGTGAGGCTTCTTCAAATCAGGTACATTTGAACCAATGTACCCAACAAAATTCCACAATTTCAAACATAGTGAGAACTTCCAGCATCTTCAATTTACTGATCTTGTTGATGTTGCTTTTCCTGTCTCTCTAGCTTCTCTTGTTGTCTCTTTTGATAACTGTATGATTTAGGGAAGAACTTAGGAGGTCTATGTGGAGCCTTGGGATTATTTCTGCCATATTCCCTATCATAAATTCTTCTCTTGGTAAGAGACTTTTCATATAATTCCCATTCCTGAGGGCTGTAATGTATGTTCCTGTCTTAATTGAAGTCAACTACTAGCTCCAGGGTTTCCAAAATAAGAGTTTTGGAAGTTAGACTCCAATCTTCAGTAAACTCTTGACGCCTTTTCCTTTTGTCAGCATCAAGATGTGGAGTTGATCTACTTGCTGAGGCTCCATCACCATATTTCCTTCTTTTGGCTTTTTGAACATCTGGAGGATGAAGAGGCATAACTGTTTGTTCTGATTCCCACACCTATTCATAAACATCAGGAGGGGGACCTTCAAAATAATATGGAGGTGGTCCTTCAAAGTATTCTGGAGGTGGAGAAAATGTTGGCCTATTTACATCCAGGTTTGTAGGAGGAGGTGCATTAGGATCCATGGCTAGTTCAAGAAATAGCTGATTATGCATCCATATAGAAGTATCATAAGTATATAACTTAGTACTTTTGATTTCTTTAAGCACAAATGTCTGAATATATTTCAACTGATCTTCCTATTGATTTTTCATAGTCTAAGCTTGTTTTTCTAGTTGCTCTTTCACTTTATCCTCCCCCTTTTTGACTTTTAGGGAGAGGGTGTTGATCACAGTCTCTTTGAATTGTCATACTTCTTCATAAGTTTTGAAATTCCTTTCATCAGCTCTCTTGTCTAGTAGAATCTGATTATTAGCAAGGGTAACATATTGTTCCATAATAGTACCAATGCTTGTAATTGTATGATCTATAGCTTTTCAACCTATTTACAAGAGTCTCTTAAATCCATCTGTGTTGTTTTGGATTTCAGCAAATCCTCGACTCATTTTCTTTTCTAATTCAGTTACCTTGTCAGTGATAACTTTCAGAGAAACATCAAAGTATTTTCTCTGATCAGCAAGCATAGCTTTAATTTTATGTAGGGGTACCTTCAGGGAAGATTCTTTCTGAGTAGACGGTGGAGGCTGAGCAGGGACAGTCCATGGAAGAATTTCCTCAAGTACAACAATAGAAGTAGAGGCTAACGTTTTGTTTACAGTGCTGGCCTCTTCTTCAGTATCTGAGAGCAGCAAGGAGGGAATGTTGAATTGGAGACTTAGAAGTATTCGTTCAGAAGCTTCTACTGGAATGTCATCTTCTGAATCATGAATTGAAACAACTTCATCATCATGCATATCTTCAGGAGATCTCTCAGGTTCATGTACAAGTGATTTTTAAGCTTCTGGAGACTTTTTTGCTGGTGGTTCACGAGACTTAGGAGATGGTGCTGTAGAAGAAGGATTATCTTTAGGAATGATGAAAGGTGGTTCTTTGGAAGAAAGCTCCTCTATCATCCTATTTATGTGATCTTCAGTAAACAGAATCTGATCTTGAGTCTGGGCGTCTGTCAGATTATCAGAATCTGGAATGTCTTCAGTAGCAGGAAAAACTATGTTTGTATGTAGTAGAGAGGAAGAGGTAGCAGCAGTAGATGGAATTTCTTCTGAAACTAAATTGGCAGCAGTAGCAGGAGAAGTATCTTCTTGTTTGTCTGGATAAAGAGCAGGATTAGTAACTGTGGCTGGAATTTTTGAAGAGATTGGTGCTAGAGCTGGAGGTGGCTGGGCTGAGATAGATGTGCCAGGCTCCTCCTCAATAACTGAATCAGTTATCTGCTGTGAGGGAGGAGATGGGGTCCTGTCCACATCTTCAATTTCCTTAGTAGCTTTATCAATTTTCTGTAATTTAACCTCTCATCTCTAGATGGAGGTAATAGACACCGTCTTCATGTGGTGGAGGGCTATGCCCTTTTTCATGGGAAAAGCTTCTGGATTCATCTGATTGAGATAGAGAGAAGTTATTCTGCCATAGTTTGTGCTCTTAATGCAGGCCTTAATCTTATCAAATAACATCATACCCCACTGGAACTTCTATCTACAGATAACTGTTGTCATTAAGTCAAAGAACTCAGTGGTTATATAACTTTTAGGACTAGTTTTGCATAGAAGTACTTTGCCAGTATGTCTGCCAGTAACTTGCTTTTAGCATTCATGAATTGCCTTCTAATTGTGTGAGAGGATTGGGGGATCCCACAGAAACTATAAGCTCTCTCATAATTAATGCCTACCAGATCATCTTCTTGATCTATTATTAGAAGTTGCAGAAATTGTAAAACAGAGAGGGCAGTCATTTTTACCTTGAAATCCTGAACCTTAGACTTGAGTACCTTGCCATTCCTTTTAACTTTGGCATGCTGGAAGAACTCTTCAACAACAGAAGTTAGAATGCGGCAAGGGTGTTCCAGAACAAAAGACAGCCCGACGGTTTCGAGTAGAAGTAGAACATTCTTGAAATCGTATGAAATCTCTGCAATTCCTGTAGAAATGAGTTCACTCCCGATCCCAAGATTTGAATACAAATCCATGAATGTCTAGAAATCGATCTTGGCTGGCCGACGAATGGGAAAACTCGCTTGCGGCAGAAGACGAAGACGGAGGAAGATGAAATGGCTTTTCTCGAGAGGAAGGGTTTTGAAATCGAGAATAAAAATTTCTTGGACTTATTTCTATTTATAGTTACCTCTAATTTTGATGATAAAACATATAAATAATCTTTAAAAGTACCTGGAATGAGGCGGTTAAGCGTCTGGGTGCCGATATGAAAAATTGAACTTGAAGAAAAATTTGACACCATATTTCTCGAGAGGGCTAGTTGTTCTCGAGAATAAGTTTGTCTGCACTCGAGTATAATATGCCTTGGTCTCGAGTAGAATGAGCCATGTTCTCGAGTAGAGTACTCCTTGTTCTTGAGTAGAATATTTAGTCTCAAGAAGTAGGTCTGCTATTCTCGAGAGGCAAGTCTGATGTTCTCGAGAGGCAAGTCAGCTATTCTCGAGTACAAGTGTTGTACTCGAGAAATGAAGTCCAAATTCTGAAATTTTCTGATGTTTGAAGTAAAACCAGATCTTGACCTTGCCTGTTACCTTTGTCTTCATTCTTCTTCATCCTTGTTGAGCAAGCCAAGTTCTATTTTAAAGAACGAGAACTTGGCCTCGTCCAGCGGCTTCGTGAAAATATCTGCAATTTGCCTGTCAATTGGGACATATTGTAGATCTATGTCCCCATGCTCCACATGCTCCCGGATGAAATGGTTTCATAGCTCTATATGCTTTATCCAGCTGTGAGAGACTGGATTGTTGGCTATTGCAATCACACTGGAGGAGCCGCAAAACAAAGGAATATTTTGGACTTGAAGGTTGTAATCTTCAAGCTGGTTCTTTATCCACAGCAATTGTGCACAACAGCTACCGGCAGAAATGTATTCTGACTCGGCCATTGAGATTGTGACACAATTTTGCTTTTTGCTGCTCCATGATATGAGCTTCCTTCCAAAGAATTGGCAAGTCCCGGAAGTGCTCTTTCTATCATATTTACTTCCTACAAAATCTGCATCTGAGAAACCAATTAGTTCGCTGTCATTACTTCTTGGGTACCATAAGCCAAGATTTGGTGTACCTTTAAGGTATCTCAAAAGCCGCTTGGCAGCAGCATAGTGAGATTCCTTAGTGTTCACTTAAAATCTAGCACATACACATGTTGAAAACATTATATCCGATCTACTAGCAGTAAGTTAAAGCAAATATCCAATTAAGCTTATGTACTTGGTTTCATCAAAAGGTTTCCCTTTCTCATCCTTGTCTAGAGACATAGTTGAACCCATTGGAGTCCTTATAGAGGTTGCGCTCTACATTCCAAATTTCTTAATTAACTCCTTAGTGAACTTCATCTAAGAGATGAAAATTCCATCTTCAGATTGTTTCACCTGAAGTCCTAAGAAATATTTCAAATCGCCCATACTGCTCATTTCGAACTTCTCTTGCATAAGTTTGGAAAACTTTTTGCAGAGGTTATCGTTAGTAGATCCAAAAATGATGTCATTGACATAGATTTGCACTAGCAAAATCTTGCCTTTTATTTCCCTAAGAAATAATGTCTTATCTATCTTTCCTCTTGTAAACTTGTTCTCAAGAAGAAAGTTAGATAGCGTCTCGTACCAAGCTCGATGAGCTTGTTTCAAATCATATAATGCTTTAAATAAAAGATAGAAATGATCAGGAAAGTTAGAATCAACGAAACCTGCAGGTTGTTCCACAGACACTTCTTCCTTTATGTCACCATTAAGTAAGGCAAACTTCAAGTCCATCTGATAGACAGTGAAGCTCTTATGTGCAGCATATGCTAGGAACAACCTGATTGCCTCCAGCCTTGCTAATAGAGCATATGTCTGGTCGAAGTCGATTCCTTCTTCTTGTCTATATCCTTTGGCGATGAGTCTGTCCTTGTTCTTTATTATTATCCCATCCTCGTACATCTTGTTCTTGTAGATCGATTTTGTCCCAATGACAACCTTACCTTTGGGTCTTGGAACAAGCTTCCAGACTTGGTAACACTTGAACTGATTCAATTCTTCTTCCATTGCCATTACCCATGATGCGTCTGAGTTTGCTTAATCAAACTTCTTTGGTTCAACCTGTGATAGAAATCTCAAATATAAATTATCATTAGTTGTACCTCTACGAGTTCTGACACCATCCCGAGGATCTCCTATGATTTGGTCCATTGGGTGATCCTTCAAGTATTTGAGCTCTAAGGTCCTTGCATCTGGATCTTCTTCAACCACAGAAGTGACTTCATCAACTTGAATGGTTTCTTCATCTTGATCATCAACCTCTCCAATAGGGGTTGGAGTGGTGATCTTGATGAACCTTTCATCTTTTTCTTCAGTTGGCTCATCCAAGTTTAATTCTTTTAGCTTTAAACTTGCATCTTCAATAAACATACTAGAAGAGCTGCCTTGTAGCAAGCTCATCTCATCAAATACAACATGAATAGATTCTTCTGCAACCAGGGTTTTCTTATTTAAAATCCTATAAGCCTTAGTATGGCTACAATACCGTACAAAAATACCTTCAAAACTCTTTTCGCTAAATTTGATAGTGTGATACTTTCCATTGTTAAGGACGAAGCATTTATAACCAAAGATTCTAAAATATGAAATAGTCGGTTTCGTGCCCTTTAGTAGTTTGTAAGGAGTCTTATTATGGTTTTTGTTTATGAGCGCTCGATTTTGCATGTGGCATGCAGTGTTGATAGCTTCAGCCCAGAAGTATTTCGGTAGTGAGGCATCACTCAACATGGTCCTGTAAGCCTCTATGAGTTTTCTATTCCTTCTCTCAGCTACTCCATTCTGTTGAGGAGTACGAGGGGAGGAAAATTCATGAAAGATACCTAGGCTTTCGCAAAATTCTATCATGGCCCCAGACTTAAACTCTGTTACATTGCCACTTCTGATTTTGACTACAGAATAGTTGTATTCATTCTGGACCTGCCTGACAAAACTAGTAAAGATGTCAAAAGTATCTGACTTGTGTTTTAGAAAAAACACCCACACAAAGCGCAAGTAATCATCAACAATAACCAATGTATAGTCCTTACCTCCCAAACTTCTAACTTGTAGTGGACCGAACAAGTCCATATGAAGTAGAATTAAACATCTATTAGAGTATTTGCCAATAATGCTTTTAAAGGTATCGCTTGTTTGCTTACCTTTTACACATGGGTGACAAGGTCCATCTTTAGCGTACTTGACATTTGGGGCAACACGTACCAAATTAAGAGAAAATAATTTATTTATAGTTTTGAAATTAATATGTGCTAGTCTCTTATTCCATTGGTCACCAAGAGACGCACTATCCTTAGCCAAAAAGCATACTGGTGTAGAAGAGTCTATGCAAATAAAATTCAAACAAAATATATTTCTGCTACGAGTACCTGATAAAATCATTTCCAAATTGTCTACCGATTTTATAAAGCACTTGTCTGCATGAAATTCTACTATGTATCCTTCATCGTAGAGCTGGCTTATGCTTATAAGATTGTGTTCCAATCCTTCAACATAAGCCACATCTGAGAAGGATACACTACCATTAGTAATCATACTGTAGCCTGTAGTAATTCCTCGGTCAGAACCTCCAAAGATGACTTTTGGCCCGTTCATGACTGGAGAATAATTCTGGAGAAGGCTTCTTGTCCCGGTCATATGCCGAGAGCATCCACTATCCAAATACCAGATAGGAGTTTTGGTGGCCTTTGGACAAACCTGCAATCAAAAAACAATTTTCCTTAGGAACCCAAACTCGTTTGGGTCCTTAGTCTCTAGTTAGAACACTCCCCCTATGTGTTAACATTATGAGTGATCTTTCTCACATTCTTAACTTGAAGAGTTGCATAATTTCTGGAATTAAACCAGCAATCAATAGCAAAGTGACCAATTTTGCCACAGCACCAACAGTCAAACCTGTTGTATCTTTTCCTGAAATTCTCCTGCTTGGCCTTTTGAGAGTGTGGTGTAGCAGGGGCAGCAGTCTTGGAGGTAGAAGCTTCATGGTGATGGTAATCACATGACTTCTTCCCCATAAGAGGATTTTCCATAATAGGCTTTAATTTTGGTGCCTTCTTGATGTTATGACCATGATTATAAGGGTCATAGCTCTAAAGAGTAATCTCTTCATAAGGTTCCTTAAATACACTTTCACCAAAGTTCCGGGGATTGGTCCATCCTTGGTAACAAGACTTGGGCTCTACATAAGTAGGCCTAGCAAAGTGACCATAGGACGAATCAAGATCAAACTCATTTGTTGGAAATATAGCCTTCTTAAAAGAAGTCTGATCTTGAGGAGCTTTCCCCTTCTCCATGGCCAAAGCCTTTTTGGCCGCCTTATTATTCCTTTGAGCCTTATTTCTCCTAGAGGATTTACTTGGAGCTTCAACATGGCCTAGGCCAGCACCTTTGGCCTGAGCTGAGAATTCAGCAACAAAAGGAAAGACAATCTTGGGCTTTGAGAAACTTTCAACAAGTTTCTTTTCCACTGCAAGTTGTTCTTCCATTTCTTTGATGATCTTTTCCTTCAGATTTAGGTTAACGAGAGCCTTGTTATACACTTTAATGACAGCATTGAAGTTCTCTCTTAGTGAGTCCGTCTTGGCAAATTCCTTTCTCAGAGTGCACTCTTCAGTCTTGAGAGACTTTATCCCCTTAGCTTGAGTTTTCACGACTCTTTGACATTTGTCGTAAGCCTTGATTAACTCTTTATACTGGGTCATGAGTTCAGACTCATCGTCAGAAGAGCAGTCCTCATGATCATGATCAAAAGCATCTGATTCAGAAAGAGGGGTGTGAGAATTTACCTTCCCAGTGAATTGGAGTTCTTGTTCATCATCAGTTTGTGCCATTAGCCCAAAGTAGGTTTCTTCTTCTTCACTTGACTCAGATGAGTCAGAGTCGCTAAGAGTCTTGCCCTTCTTGGCTACTAGGCTTCTTTCAGTTCTCTTCTTATTATATGAAGATTTCTTCTCCTCTCCCTTTCCACCCTCCTTCTTCTTGTGAGGGCAATCAATGATGACGTGACCTGGCTTATTATAATAATAGCAAACGATGTCAGAAGAAATATGTTTATTCTATTTAGTATTATACCTGTCTTGACTACTTGAGCCTTTCTTGTGTTGATCGTTATCATGACATGATCTTCTATGCGAGGCATCTTTGTCTCTCCATTGTTTCTTCTTGTTCAAGAATTTCTTGAACTGTCTTGAGAGTAGAGAAAACTCTCCTTCAGATAATTATGAGCCTGAGGTGCTTGGCTCTGAAGTTTCTTCTGCACTATCTTCATGTGCAGGAGCAGGTGATGCAGCTTTAAACTTCCTTGAGCTGTCTGCCTTCAATACGACAGACTTCTCCTTGGATGATGACCAGCTTTTCTCTTCTTCAGCATTTCTAGAATTGATTTGCAACTCATATGACATAAGCTTTATGAAGAGATTCTGAGAGTCAGTCTCTGCCAACTTGCCAAACTCCCTGATAGCACAGACATTATTGTCTCATTCATTAGTCAAGGACCTTAGAAACTTATCATTCAACTCTCCATTTGTGAAGACCCGGCCATATACTCTTAGGCCATTAACAATCTTGAAGAAACTTTCAAAGGTATCTACAATTGAATCCTTTGGTCCTTGTCGGAATGCTTCATATTTCTGATTTAGGAGGGATCTTCTGTCATCCCTAACTTCTCCAGTGCCTTCCATCAAGGTGAAAAAAGACTGCCACATTTCCTTAGCGGATTGGCAGTGAATCAGATTCTGCAGCATAGAATCATCAATTGCACTTGCTATGATATTTTTAGCTTTCTTGTCCAACGAGAGAAGTGCAATCTCATCTTTATCAAGATCCATTAACTTCTTATGAACCTTTTTGGTAGGATCAATAGTGGAGACGGTCATTAGAACATAAGGACCTTCTTCAACAATCATGAAGATACTTGGATCCACAGCTTCCATGAAGAACTTAATCCTTTCTTTCCACATGGGAAAGTTGGTCTTTGTGCACAGAGGAAGCTTTGCAAAATCCTTGGCCTTGTCCATGCTTGGATGACTAAATAGAGAACTTGGGACAAATCTGTTCACGGTGTTAACCTTTTTATGAACAACCTACCTCTAATACCAATTGAAAATGATTTAGTTGTCTTACCTAAATCACCTAGAGGGGGGTGAATAGGTGAGTTGTGCATCTTTTTGCAGAATGAAAATTTAAAGAGCTATGCACAGAAAATTAACCAAGCAATCACAGACGACACCAAGAATTATAGTGGTTCCTCAACCTTGGGTGCATCCACTTTCCACTCACCGATCTAGCAAAGTACTAGACTCGGCTACTCTACGAATATCGGATTGAAAACAATCCTACACCTCGGAACAATGTTCCTACAACTCGATCCTTAAAGTTGGATCTACACTCGAAAGATAAAACTTCCTACAAGAACTCGGAGAACAAAGCTCCTACGACTCGAAGAAAGATCTCCTACAAGAATAGATTGAAATAAACAAATACAACAGTGATTTGATCTCAGATCTTGAAAATAGAGGAAATTCCCCAATCAGTGGGTAACTCTAATATAAATGTGTTTTCTCCTAATTTCTTTAAGATTCGAAATGGACCAGCTCGCCGATTCGCTAACTTTTTATGGTGCCCGAAGGCAACCGTTCTTGGATGAGGCGCACCATGACTAAATCGCCAATTTTTAAGTTAGCCGCCCTCTTATGTACGTTAGCATGAGATTGATAAGTCGCATATTGTGTGGCTAACGTATCTTTAATGTGCTTATGCAAATTGTGGACATGAGAGGCAAGTGCGAATTGACTTGACTATGGAGGTAACAAAATCAAGTCAAGTGACACTGGTGCTTTATATCCGTGCACGATTTCATTTGGCGACAGACCTGTGGACCTATTTTTCGAATTATTATAAGCTAGCTGAGCATGGCGAAGGATTAGGTCCCTATGTACCCTTGTGGTCACCCACAAGACAACAAAGCAAATTACCCAAACTTCTGTTTTCCACTTCCGTTTGTCAATCCGTCTGTGGATGGTAGGCTGAAGAAAAAAAAGTTGGGTGCCCATAATTTTCCAAAGGGTCTTCCAGAAATAGCTAGTAAATTTGATGTCCTTATCGGTCACTATTGTCTTAGGAATGCCCCAATGTCCAACTACTTCCTTAAAACATTATTTTGCAACATGTGACGCATCGTTAGTTTTATTACATGCAATAAAATAAGCCATTTTGGAAAACCGATCTACTACTATCAGAATACAATCATGACATCTAAACATGACAGGCAGGCCTAGAATAAAATCCATACTAATGTCTTCCCATGGAATGGAAGGAATCGGAAGAGGGGTATAAAGTCCCGCATTTGTTTTGTTACCTTTAGCTAATTGGCATGCTCGACAACTGAAAGATATGGTACCTAAACACCTAGAGGGGGGGGGGGTGAATAGGTGACCTAATCCTTTTCTAACTTTGTTGGCAGCTACTTAGTTAAATCACAGAGTTCTAACTAGTTTATTACAGCAATCAGCAATAATCAAACATACACAGCACAATCACAGCACAGCACACAGTATTTTATAGTGGTTCCCCAAGATATGGGTACATCCACTTTCCCCCTTCGCCTATCTAGCAGTGTACTAGATTCGGCCAAACTCCTGCACTGTCTCAGAACCCAAATTGTTTCCTACCTCAAGCCCAAAGCCTTACAACTCAGCTTTATCCCAAAGCCTACACTCAGCCAATCAAGGCCTACACTCAGCCAATCCAAGGCCTACACTCAGCCAACAAGGCCTACACTCAGAGATCACAATCTCCTACACTCAGGCTAACAATCCCTACCCTCAGCCTTTATAGATATAGGCTTACAATTCACTCAGATCCAAAGGATCCTACAAGTTAAAAATGTAATACAAAATATAACTCTACAACTCAGAATAATAAGAGAGGAGTTGAGAGATTCTTGATGAGTTCTTGGAAGAACTCAGCTGGATTCACCCTGACTTAGCTTTCTTCAAAGCTTCTTGAGTAGAACTGAATAAGGCTGAATCCTCTGCAGTTGTTCCTTAACCTCTGCCACTTAAGAATCAGAATTGTATCT
Source organism: Platanthera guangdongensis (assembly GCA_039583875.1). Taxonomy (NCBI): domain Eukaryota; kingdom Viridiplantae; phylum Streptophyta; class Magnoliopsida; order Asparagales; family Orchidaceae; genus Platanthera; species Platanthera guangdongensis. The sequence goes on along the minus strand of CM077162.1, from coordinate 157,413,118 downwards.
GAATCCTTCTTCTCAGCCTAGTTCCAGAGACTGATTTCTTAGATGGAGCCCTCTCTCTCCAACTTCTTAGATCTGCAGTTGGACTGCCAGATTTTCTTGTGTTGATACTCAGTATACCACTTTAATGATTACTTCAACAATAATCTGAACTCTGTTAACAATTTGATCAACAACCTCAACAACAGTTTCTGTAAACTGTAGGTGCCTATTTATAGGCATTCTTCATGGTAACCGGCTGGTCCGGTCCATAACTGACTTCTGACATCTCTGACAGGTGCTGTAGACCGGCTGGATCGGCAGCTGTCATGTCAACCAGTCACTTCTTGAAAATCTCTAACTGTTTATAAGTGTCGAGACTTTCTGTCTTTAAGTGTCGACACTTATAGTGCAAGTGTCGACACATGTTGTATAAGTGTCGACACAAGTCTACAAGGTGTCGACACAATTCCTTGTATGTCTCGACACAGATTCTTCTGCATGTGTCGACACTGAAATTGAGTGTCGACACAAGTACTTGTTCTTCTAGCTTTAGCTGAATTCTTCTATGTGTCGACACATCTCCTTTGTGTCGACACATCTTCTTGTGTTGAATCTGTCAAGTGTCGACACTGCTTCTTGGTGTCGACACATAGTCTTTTATGTTGAATCTTGCTGAGTGTCGACACAGCTCCTTGTGTCGACACACCTTCTTGTTGTTGAGACTTCAGCTGAGTGTCGACACATTCCCATAGTGTCGACACTTGTACTTAGAATAATTTGTTGTTCTTTCTGTTCTTTGCTAAGTGTCGACACAGCTCCTTGTGTCGACACTTTCTTCAAGTGTTGAGTCTTTAGCTGTGTGTCGACACATTGTTCTGGGTGTCGACACATACTTCAAATGTTGACTCTTCTGTTGAGTGTCGACACATTGTGTTGAGTGTCGACACATTCTTCAAGTGCTGACTCTTCTGCTTAGTGTCGACACATTGTGTTGAGTGTCGACACTTGTACTTAGACTCTGCAGACTTTTGCTGAGTGTCAACACAGCTCCAAGTGTCGACACTTTCTGGTGTAGACGCAGCTTCACTGAGTGTCGACACAGCTCCTTGTGTCGACACTTTCTGTCTGCACTTTTCTTCACTGAGTGTCGACACAGCTCCTTGTGTCGACACTTTCTGTCTGGTGTCGACTCTGCATCCCAGGTGTCGACACAATGACTCCAAGTGTCGACACTGCTTGTCTGGGTGTCGACACAAGCTTTCTCAAATGTCGACACTTTCCCTCTGGGTGTCGACACATGGACTTAGAAATTTTTTTGCTTCAGTCCAGTACTTTCTTAACCTGCACAAGTAACTCAAACATACATCAAATACATTATGATGTATATCATTGAGTTGGGTGAGGCTTCTTCAAATCAGGTACATTTGACCAATGTACCCAACAATCTCCCCCTATTTGGAGAAGTCATAACCCTTAGTCAATGATATACACCATCCATAATTAAAATTACAAAATGATGTACAGCAGATTATAAACAGCAGGGTAAACATAAACATGTAGAAATACACACATGTACACACATTCAGCATTGCAGAACAAATAAGAAATGGACATATTTACAGAACAATCATGAAATATATTTATCATATATTGTTCTAACATTGTTCCTTATACATTTTCCAAGGTTTACAAAAATGTTTTTCATTTAACAAATTACAACAAGCTTCAAGTTTAATTCCTAATCTATTTCTGATCAGGTCTTTGATAACTATTCCCTTACCAGCTTGAACTTGAGCTTTGACAGGGGCTTCCACAGTTGCAGCATCAGCAGGCTTCTTTCCTTTCAAGTCCATCTTCTTCAGCTCTTCTGCTTTGATTTTCTGTCTCTCAAAATAGTGGTATGGCTTGGGGAAGTACTTGCTAGGCTCCACAGCAGTAGGAGGTAGCTTTCCCATCTTAGCCTTCCTTCTGAATTGTACTATAGCCTCCTGCCTAATCTCATGCTTTCTCCATTCTGCCTCAGAGAACCATTTGTTCCTTTCATGAGCATTGTCCTTGGCAGCTTTCCAGGAAGTTAGAATTATATTCCTTGAGGTAGGGCTCCACTGTTCAAAATCTGGCTTTTGTTCTGCTAGTTCCCTGAACCTCTTCTTTGACAGCCTGTCTCTCTTCTTTGTCTAATGCCTCTGCATAGCAGCAGAAAAGGTTGAACAACCTTTTCAATATGAACATTTGCCTTGCCCTCAGTTGGGCTATACATTGTGTTGACATCTGCTTGAACCATATCAAAATCTGGAGGTGGATAAATCACTTGAGCTACTTCTTGTTGCTCACCTCCAAGATATGCAGTTTGTATTCCTGATTCAGCCACATTATCATCATCACAAAGTGGAGGATAGCCCAGTTTAGCTCTGATGGAGTTAGATATCCATTTGGCATGGTCAGAGCTAGCTTTGACTAATATCCTCTCCCCCTTTATGACTTCTTGGGCAACATGATCTCTTATATCATCCTTTTGAAACCTTATCTGACTGTCCAAATATCTTATGCCCTCTTTAAAGTATGGTTTCAGCTTAGTAAGTTGTTCAGAGATGACTTTCTGGGAATCTTTAATTGCAGTTTTGACAGCAGTAATCTCATCTTGAAATACTTTATCAAAGTCAGCCTTAGCAGCAGCAGTAGATGTTGAAGGTTCAGCAGTCTTATTCTTCAATTCTGTGACTATAGCATTGTGTGATGCAGTCAAGTTGTCATTCATCCTTAACTGATTTTCCAATACATACCCTTGCTTTAATGCTACATCATCTACCTGAGCCTTGATCTTCTCCTGATGAGTGGCCAAATACACCACAGCATTTCCACCCTTGTGGAAGCATTCATTCATCTCTTTCTTATTCAGGTTCATCTCAAACCTTATTGACTTGATATCTTGAGCAAGATCAAACTGTAATGATCTATGCCCTGCATCAACATAAGCCTCTATGGCTTTCCTTTGTTCATCCATTTTTATCTGTAGTGCAATCAGTAAAGCACTATAGTCAACAGTTGGAGCTTGTTGAACTATAGGCTGTGGGGCTATAAATTGCAAGGCTTTCTTGTAACTCTGGCTTCTTCTTTTAAAAACATATAGTTTCTTCTTCTTAGCCCTAGCACTCTCCTCATCTTCAGAGGCAGAAGTGCTGGCAATATCAACCCTGTCCTTAGGGCTTTGAGGCTTCTCAGCTTGCACAGCAGTGGCCTTCTCAGGTTCTTGCCTAATAGGCTCTTCCAGAACTTCCATGTGCTCCCCCTCAGCAGCAGCACTTTTATCTTCAGCAGCAGCATCCTTATCCATATCAAAATCCTCTTGATCTAGATTTAGGAATAAATCCTCCATTGTATATTCAGGTGGAGATGGAGCTGGAGACAGTCTTTGCTCTTCAACCACTGATTCAGGTACCACTTCTTGTTCAGCAGATTTGTCTTTTAAAAGAACATCTGGTACTTGACTCTTTAGCTGAGTTTGCTGATGGACATCAGTCACATCAGAATCTACTATAGAAAAATCTAAAGTGTTTAGTTCAGAGAGTACCTCTTGTATAATGGAGGTGGCTTGTTCACTCTCTAGAGTAGATGGTTCTGCTACTACTGGAAGCTCCCCCTGACTGTGATCCCTATGGATGGGGCTAGCTGGAGGCAGCTCCCCCTGGATCTCAGCAGGCTCTTGAGGAGCAGGAGTTTTTACTACTGTCTCTTCCTATTGCTCATCAGGTGTGAACACCACCTGTTCTTCACTCTCAGAACTGCTTGAGGACTCTTGTGCCTCAACAGCAGTTTTCTTTTCTTCCTGGGAGGAGTGACTTTCTCTAAAACTGGCTTCTCAGGGGTAGGCATGTCCTTTGACAACACACTTTCCCATCTAGAAAAGATCCTCATATCCATCTTTCTCATATAATTGATATTGCTTCCAGTAGCAGTGCTCATTACCTCTGGTATTGTACCAGCCAGGTAGAGACTTATAATTCTGCCCAGATTGGGCTTCTTCAGACTTTCCTTGATCTTCTCATAGATTACCATTGACCAATCTGTTCTTAGGTGAAGATAATTCTTGTCATGATATTGAACATTGAGGCTGACACCCTGTCATGCCTCCAGGCTTACTGAGAATGACCTTGCCCACAATTTCAGACAGGAATTTCCTTGACTGTTCATGCCTTTCCTGTTAAAGACAGAACCTATCTTCAGCTTTGGATCAAGTCCACACCAGGTAAGAGCTCCCTGATCTTGATGTAGAAACTTCTTCTCATCTGTAGTCTTAGGTAGCTGAGTACCTTCCTCAGACTTTTTGGTGAGACCTTGACTTTGTATCCATGCACTCTGGATTTGATTCTATATCCAGAGTCATCAACTGCAGCCCAGTAAGGAATTCAAGAACTTCCTTCTTCAAATCTTGGTTGGTTCGGAAACCAAATATTCTAGTCTAGAATCGCTGACTAGGGTTACCACCGATTGGATTTCTTGATCTCCATCATCGAACGCGCCGCGCACAAGTTCATAGCCTTCGTTAACGTTCTCCTCGAGCTTGGGAGCCATTAGGGTTAGGAGAATTAGTCTTGAGAAAAGAGAAATGTCGACACAATAGTTTTGGTCTCGAAACTTTGAAAGCGTGTCGACAAACAAAGACAGAAACCTATTTATACTTTCCTGATTTTGAAGATGAACAAGCGGGACAGCTAACTCAACATGTGTCGACACTGGCAAGAAGTGTCGACACTGACTTATAATGTCTCGACACATATGTGTCGACACAAGTTTAGTCAACAGATATTATGTGTCGACACTTGGTTATGTGTCGACACAACATAACTCGACACATTGTCGAGACTTACTTAGAAAAATTCTGAGTAAAACCTAAGTGTCGACACCACATTGGATGTGGTCGACACCTACTTGTCATGTGTCGACACTAACATTCTGAAGTGTCGACACCACATTCCTAGATGTGTCGACACCTTTTTCCTGAAGTGTCGACACCACTATTCTGTGTCGACATAGACTTGTCATGTGTCGACAACCTTTTTTACTTAGCCAATTTTCTATTCTGTAAACTTAGTCTAAGTTTATCATACCTAGTTCAATTTTGAATCTATTGAACTTAGCTTCTTTCTAGTGGCTTAGTAAACATATCAGCTACTTGTTCCATCGTTTTAACATATTCAAGTGAAATATCTTCTCTTTCTACATGT